>OU898284.1:23560801-23580295 GCA_918026665.1 Diabrotica balteata
CTTGTTTCATGGTATTTCGACAATAATTTTTTATTCTTTTGAGGCAAGAGAAATCTCGTTCATTTGAGGCAGACGTTGGTGGTAATGAGAGAATTAATAACAATAATGTTGGATATAGATAAATAAATTTGAATATTTTCTAGCAGTGTCATCTATTGGCTACTTTACTAGTTGAATAATGTATCACTTTCCTTTTTTAGGGTAGTAGCAAAATTACAGTCATAGAGTAAACACGTGTTTCATTTTGTTCATCAAATCTCCATTTTTGTTCCAGAACTTTATAATTTCTCAATAAATAATTTATTAATTTCGGTAACAGTTTGTTGTAATGAATTGCAATATATAAAATTATACATATCTTGTAACTTATCCCATCTTCCGAAAATATTTGGATCAGCATATAAAACTTTTAATTCATTTTCTAATTTTATTTTATTAAAGAATGATGGATCATTTTTAATCAACCTGTCTAATAAATATCTTGGAAATTCTTTGGCGTAACTTTTAAATTTTAAATCGTCAAAGAGGTCAAAAATTTGCAAATCTTCGAAATTCGAAAAAACGAGTATCTATTTGCATAATAATATTATCCAAAATTTCAAAATATAGGTACTCGTTTTTCGAGATCTTTTTCTTTGTCATGCCTTATTTTTTTTGGGGGGGTTCGGAAATATCAAGCGAGTCCAAAACGTCACTGCGTATATACTGGAAATTACTATCATTACGAAAATCTGACTGAGATTTTGCACCAGTCTTGTTATTCTATTTTTGGAATGAATAATGTCAGTTAACTAATTTTGAACAACATTGAATATCAAATCGGTTTGGGTAAACACTTTCTTAAAAATATTTAAAAGTATGTTAAAAGAGTAATCATTTAATAAAGTTTTCAAACCGATTGCTTTATGGATCGAGATATCATCACTTTCAAAATCGTCACATTCAATAATAAAATCAAAAACTTTCAAAAGCTGTTCACGAAAATCTGCTACAGTGAAAACTAACCGAGATTTAAAATTCCATCGCGTCTGACAAACTGTTGGCATTTTTTTTCGAAACAAAACCAAGCTTGAGAAAAATGAAGCAAATCCGCTTAAACTGGCAAAAAAAGACGACATTCTTTAATTTTCTTACATGTATCTTGCAAAACTAAATTCATTCTATGCGCATGACAATGAGTAAATAAAGCTTGCGGTGCAATAGTTTTAACTTTTGCCTGGAGACCATTTAATTCACCAGACATCACGGCAGCGCCGTTATAAGTTTGCCCTGCCAATTTATTTTTGATATCAAAAAATTTTAATCTGTCCTTTAAAACACCAAAAATATGTTCTGCCTTATGGCTTGTTACTCACGTCTGTAAAACCTAAAAGCTCTCATAGATATTACCACGTAACGCGTATCGAACAACAATTGACAATTGTCAATGACATAATATGTCGGTAGTTTCATCTACTTCTAGTGAAAAGCAAATGGTTTCCTGAATCTCAGATTCAATAATGTTACTTAAAATGTAACTAATTGATTCTTTTAATTCATTCTGGATTGTTTTAGATACACCGCTAAATGTCTTCGAATCAGAAAGTAAATTAGAAAATTCCGAATCGTATTTCTTAAACATTTTTATTAGTTCTCTATAATTACCTTGATTTAACGAATGCTCTGATTCATCGTGTCCCCTAAAAGATAATTCCTGACAACTTAAAAAATTACAATAAACTGCGTGATTATTTTTTACAATTTCGTTATGTTTAATAGCATTTTCACGTTGGGCACTATCTAATGAAACATGGATATTTTGTTTTCCAAATAAATCTAATTTAATCTGGCTGTAAGTATGATCTTTCGAAATAACACGTTTAGGTAAAGCCCTAAATAATTCCTTTAAATTATCGTAACCAGATTCACACCACGGATTTTGATGTTTGCCCCTATTTGTCGAATAAAATGCAAGGCCAACAAAAAAGTTTGTTTTTTATTTCACTCCCAGTAAGCCATGAGTACTTGCTGTACCAATTATCTGAAAATGATCTATTACTTCCCTTACCCGCACTAATATTTATAAGTCGGGACATTTTAGGCAAAGGACGCCCCTTATTTTTAATAACAATTTGTTCTTCGTATGGAATTGATGAAAACCCATTATGCAAAATATAATTTACAATATCAGACTTATCAATACTTACACTTTCTCCCATGGCTTGCATTTTTTAGGTGTTTACTGAATTTGTTTACACTTTAATTAAAAAAAAACTTCTAATATGTCAAAAAAAACCCTTTAAAAACCGTTAAATATTTTACGGCAGACGTAACGTATCACAGTATTACTTTAGAAAATAAAAATAAATCACAAAAAGATAGGCTAGTTCGTGCACTGAATATAACTTCAGTTTACTACAAAAATGAAATAACATTTCGTCCCATGCTCGCAATGTACAGTTCGCGACCAATCACCAATCCAAAATGAAACATCGGCAAATGTAAATCTGCCGGACTTCAGTTCATATGGAAAGAAATGTATATTTGGTTGCTAATCAACCAATATTCCATTGATTTTTACAAGTAAAGTCAAGGTTGGGATCGGCTAGCCGAAAAAACAAAACGTGCCTTTTCAAGAATTCATAGGCGGATGGATGTCTCCGATATCGGAACATTTATTTGAAAGTGTCTACGCAAGGATCACTTAACGCTCAGATTGGACGAATTTCTTTTAAAAACATGAATAAAATTTAGTCTTTATTATCTCACAGATATTTTTTAGTTCACAAAAACAAATGACATCAACTGATTACCTGCCACAATTTTTTATTGAAATACTGATTAAATTAAATATTAAAATAATCTATAATATCTATAAAGATGTGGGTCGGCACTGCCGACCCTGCCGCCCCTGACCGGCCGCCACTGGATGGTCGTTCATGATTTCTTTCACCATGGTGCTTTTTCCTCTACTGATTGTCTTTACAATTTCTGGTAATACTTTGTCGGGTAAAGGTGCTCTCCCGGTCTTTAGTGCTTCCCTGTCTATCAAGTCCTCGGAGCTATAGATAGACATGGCATTTAATTTTTGGTAGTCCATTGTGAAATTCATATGTACCTATTATTCTTTCGGAGATATAATGGCAGTTATTTATGTTGTCTTTAATTTTTTTATGGACAAGTATACCTACGCTTGCTCGTGCTCGTTCTTCTTTCTTCACTCCACTGTATGCTAGGAAATGTTGGATATATTCTCTTTGGCCTTTACCTTTCTTCTTGGTTTGTTGGATTGCACAAATGTCTATGTTTTTATTTATCAGTTCTTCAATTATCTCTTGGTATTTGTTGTTGAAAGAAGTAATGTTCCATGTTGCTAATTTGATTGTGGGTTATTTTTCCTTCTCGTTTTCCTTTCCTTTGCGTAGTTCGTCATCTTAGGTTCCGTCTGATTTCGAGGCTTTATATCGGTTCTTTGAGCCTTGTTTTCTTCTACAATAGGTAGGATGCTAACCTGACTTATCAACCCTCCTCTTTTATCCAGGCTTGGGACCGGCTGTGGATATAAACGCGGCTTCTGAGCTACTCAATCCACCCAGTCATTGCGCTCATAACCCCAGGCAGAGTTATTGCACCCAACCTAGCGACAAAATAAAAGAAAAACTGACCCATTTGGTATATTTATTATATCTAAGCAATCTCTCTCTCTATCAAAATAGACTCCATCTGAACATTGACTTGCAGTTGATGCAAGTTTCAATGTTGTCTTTTGTCTTTAGTTCGAAAAAATTAAGGTAAAATTGAATTTGTCACAATATGTTTCAAATATATGGTGAAAAATAAATTAGAATATTGTGGTTTAATCCAGCTTTTTTTTTATACATATTTTTTCTTTGAAAAAGACGTTGTTTTGGATAATCTTGTGCGTATTGTCCCAAACAATTCTCGTATACATAAATAATGTTAAAATTCATATAAGTATCAAGCATCGGTGGTTCAGTGGTAGAATGCTCGCCTGCCACGCGGGCGGCCCGGGTTCGATTCCCGGCCGATGCATCACTTTTTAATTTTTTTTTGTTTACAGGTTATACAACAGCAACTCAGGTACATGATCAGATTCAACAAAAATTATTGTCAGCATGGACTTTTGTTTCTGGTACTGAAAATCTATCTTTTGATCAATATAAGTCAAAATATATTATGCAGGTAGGTAAACATATGTAACACTTAAGATTTTACTTATAACATAATCAAATCTTAAAGCTTTTCTTTATCACAATCTTGCTGGAGAAAATATTAATCATGTTCCTACCATAAAAAAATGAAAACAATATAAAAATATTATTTATTTTTAGTATGCTGGATTAAAACGTAATTTGGATAAAAATGTTCAAATTTTGACATTAGAGCCTTGGAAAGCCGATACATTTTTATTGAGATTGGAGCATGTGTTTGAGATTAATGAAGATCCAATATTATCTAAACCAATAAAAATCGATTTGAAAGTAAGTATGGCGACGTTAGTTTTTTTATTTTTTATACATTTCACCTCCCTTACACATTTGAAAGTATATAACTATAACACCATTCATTTCGTTGCCTCTTTTATAGCTAATAAAGTTTGGATTAGGTCCGTTTTTCTTCTGACCGTGATTTTTTGTACCCTTCATCATAACAGTCTGATTTTTTTTTTTTACTTACTTAGATGGCTTTGGTAAAGACCAATTAGCCAGACGATTTTTTTTTAACTATAATAATTTAAAAAAGAAAACTTAAAAAGAAAACTCATCCTTCTTCACAATAACAATGCTTAAAGTATTAGTAGTGCTTAAAGTTAAGTGTGAGCAGTGTAATTTGTGTTTTTTTTTTCTATGTAGAATTTAGTTTTGTTTTTAAATATATATATTTTTATTTTCAATTTTTTTTTTGTTGCTTTGTTTTTGTTTTTATTTTTGTTTGTTTTTTTTATATGCACTATTTTTTTTAATTTTTTTTTTATTTTTTTTTATTTATTTTTTTTTTATTTTTTCGTCGCCCACTTACAAAATCTAACTAGTTGCAGGATTGCTAACAAAGAGGTGGTTAGTAATTTACAATTTCATTTTGCACCGTTTGGTGTGATTATATAAGCAGTACAATATATTAATATTCTTATTGAAAATTATACAATTTCAATTTATAGGTAAGCAAATTTTGTTATTAATAACTTCATTATAAAATTTATCTGTGCTTTGACTATTTAATGAACATCCAAGTAGAATATGTGTTAAGTCTCCAAGTTCCCCACATAAACATGAGGAATCATCAATTAAACCAATTTTACATTTATAGCTTGGTGACATTGATGATGATTTGCTCTTATTCTGTTTAAAGTAATAATAAAGTTCCTGTTGTTTTCGTTGTAGAACCATCTTATTATTGGGATTTGGACTTGACATGATTTATAATTTAATCCTATTTGTTTGCTGTCATATAGTTCTTGCCATTTAGCCTTAAGTTGAACTTTAAGTGTGGAGTTCAAATCTGTATATGGAATACACTGGTTAATAGAATCTCTGTGTAAGTCTGAGGCGGATTTTGCAAACTTATCAGCAATTTCGTTTCCTTGAATACCCGAATGCCCTTTGATCCAAACTATTAGCACCTTCCCGTTGCGAGCTAAGTATTTCGTGATTGGTCTGTAGTATTTCTACTTCTAGATGACTTAAGTTCTTGGCCGCACTTATATTTTTTAGTCTCTCTATGACACTTTTGCAATCTGTAAATATAATACTTTTGAGTCTATACGTCCTAAGTAATATTTTTGAGCTTCACTTATTGCAAACATTTCTGCTGTATATATCGTTGCCTCATCTGGTAATCTGAACTCTTCATGATATTTTGAGGTGTGATCGTAAAAAGTGGCACCTGTACGAATTTGTTTTGATCCATCGGTGTAAATCTGATAATAGTCAGGCCATCGTTGATTAACCGTTTCGAGGAAGTGGTCGTTTTTGTCAATCTGAAACGTCTTAATTTTTTTAGAGAAAAGGACATGCGGATGTTCTGAAAATATTGGTTGGATTTTTGATGTGTACAGTACCGACCTGAATTGGGAAAGAGTGGTATAACTTTCACAAATTAGCGGAGTTTTCTTTTTTAGCCAATAAGACTGTGTGAGTACTGAAATTGACAGTTCATGGATAGGAATTATATAACTTGCGGATTTAGCAAATGCTTTTGTGATAAACTTGTTACTAATTAGTTGCCTTCTTAGTTGTAACGGTGGTTCTACAGCTTCTGCTTCCATAATATTTATTGGGGTTGACTTGAGATATCCAAGACATATTCTTAGACTTTTGTTTTTTTGGGTTTCTATTTTGTCTAAATGAATTTGTGCCGCTGATCCATACAAATGACTACCATAATCCAGGATTGATCTTATCGTGGTTCTATAAAATAACAAGGCGATATTTGGGTCAGCCCCCCATTTTGTATAACAAAAGGCTCTCAGTATGTTAATAGCATTTTCAGACTTTTTTGTTATTTGATGGATACAATCTTTCCATAACAGTTTCCGGTCTAGATATAATCCTAAGTATCTCACAACATTTTTTATTTGAAAATTATAAGGTCCCAGTTTTACATGATCCTGTTCAATGTTTCGTCTTCGGCTAAATAGACACACCTCTGTTTTGTGTTCAGAAAGTGTAAAATAATTTTCATTCAGCCACTCGTTGAAGATGTCATAAGTTTTATTTAATTCATATTCACAAGTTTCAAAGTTTTTTCTTGTACAATAAAAAACAATATCATCTACAAATTGTATTGTTCTTATATTATGAAGTTTAACACTGACATCCATTGTATATAATAAAAACAAAACTGGACTTAAAATACTGCCTTGGGGGAGTCCTAGGTTCGTAGTTCTAGGTCTAGTGGTTACTTGATTTATTTTTATATGGATTTTTCTGTTTGTGTACAACGAAGTTATAAAGTTCGCTAATTGCATATTAAATCCAATCGAAATCAATTTATTGGTTAAAACATCTAGGTTAACGTTATCAAATGCACCTGTAATATCGTTGAAACCTGCCATAGTCATGAGGTTACTAGTAAATCAGCTAGAATATCTGTTACAATTACTGTTAATGCTTCCAATGTTGACCTAGATTTTCTGAAGCCATATTGTATATCAGTAGAATATGTTCTTTCTCTAGCCATTGCTCAAGACGATTTTTGATAAGTCTCTCGAAACAGTCTGATTTGAGGTCTTATTTTCTTACGTTTTTAAAAATTCTGCTACCATCGCTATCGTCTCTAATATGGTTCTCAACTTTGTCGGTAGTCGCCAATATCTTCTTCGATATCGTTAAGCTGGTCCTCTCGCTTTACTTCGAGAGTTTCCTTAAATTTATCAGCTGTTCCAGATATTTTATCGCTTGTATTCTTCAGTTCATTTGACATTCTTTGGATTGGAACTTTTTAAGCATTGCTCCTTATCTAGTAAAGTTACGTCACTAAAGCCTCAACATAGTCTAATAAGATTACTATACTTCCGCCTAGTCTTCCCACACTCCTTTCTATGTATCCTTGCGAACGAAGTATGTATTGGCAATTACCACGTTTACATGTGGTACATTAGATAAGTCTGCTTCTGCTAGTACTCTTTATGTAGATCGTGTTTTCTAATGGTTGATGTGTAGGAGAAACGTGGATACACTGAGGCGAAGAAATTTAGGTATTCATGTTTTTTCTTTCAAAATGTTTTTATTTACTAAAGTATGAGGAAAAGACATGACTAGGTTAATTGGCAATACATATGAACACTTAAAGTACCAAAAATATCGTATAGAAAAAAGTTACTCAAACAAAAGAATAGATGCAATTGTCTCACTGTACCCTTTCTTGGAGGAACAGTGAGACAACAGTATCTTTTTGTTGTACAGTGACTTAAAAATGTTTCTGAAACTAAAACGTAACAAAATAACATACTTTAGACTTACCTTAAATACGTAACTATCGGTTACTATCAACACCACACTGTTATTGTTAATAGTTTTTTTTCATACAAACTTTAAAATTGCGAGCAAAACAATTACTTTGACAATGACTAAACACTTGACATCGACTAAGAACACAATGCTTTAAACTGTCACTGCTTCTAAAAGGTCAATGTCATAGTCATACCATCAACTTAGTTTTAGTTTATTGGTGCCAACAATCGAAATTCAATTTACCAAATATTGGCTAATGTCTCACTGTACCCTCTTTTCTCCTATACACCTATGTATGCATTAAAATATTTTATTCAACATATAATAATTCAGCTTCATACAATTTCTTCGACAGTGCTGTAATATATAGTTTATCTCGAAAAAATATGGCAATCATACGAAGAGAATATACCCGTCTAACACATGGCTATCTGTTAACATCATCACTCACAACCAAAATGTGATCAAATGAAATCGTAGGCTTCCACGGCCAGAGTCAGAATTTATAGTTTATTCGTCTTCCGGGTTTGGACCGTGTCATTTGTGAGTGACCCAAAAGTGGGTTCATCTCGACGTTTCGCTACAATTGTATGTAGCTTCTTCAGGAGAACAAAGAAAAAGAAAACAGAAGACAGGAAGATGGGTAGTTAGCAACGGTAACTCAGTTACTCAACGCAACCAGAGGCGAATACTAACTACCAAGATGGTCATTTGGTCACAGTAACTCAACTACTCAACGCAGCCAGAGGTGAAAACCAAATGCCAGGACAGGGATTCACGTCCAACAGCTCAGAACACTAACGCGTCGAGAGGCGGGAGTGAATCCGACGATTACTCCGCTACCGCTCTATTTATAGTCGCGGTGACCTGTCGTGTCGGGACGTATCGGCACGCTTCGTGGCGCGAACGTCAAGAAGCGCGCGCTGGCCAATCATGTGGCTGCATCGTGGTAGCGGGACCGGACGGCGGCTCTAGACTGAGATTCCAGATGGGAGACAAGTAGTATCCTTCCTCTCGATTGATATTATGGGGATTTTTTCGGATCTCTAGAGATTCGCGGATTTTCCTGGAATAAAAGAAGGGGCTCTTAGAAATAATATGGGTTTTTTTCGAACAATATGGAATGACCGGTTTCTTGGCAGTGTTCTGCAACTGCAGAATGGGAGAAAAGACCTGATCGAATGCATCTTTGATGCTCTTGAATCCGAGTTTTGACGGAACGACCAGTTTCGCCAATATACACATGTCCACATGAACAAGGAATAGAATAGACACCACAGGAAGATAGGGGCGGTAATGGGTCCTTAGGAGAGGGTAGATATTGTGAGATTTTCTTGGGTGGTCGAAAAGTAGTCCTGATACCTTCTTTGCGAAGAATTTTGCCAATCCTATCAGTGACATTTCGAATATACGGAAGAAAAGCCACAGGAGTATTACCCGAAGATTCTGAATTTGTCGTCCTAGGGTGTAAAGGGGGATGTCGATGTCGGTGTGTAATATTTTGAATTGTGGACTTGGAGTAACCGTTGGCGACAAGGGTTTTTTGCAGATGGCCAAGTTCTTCAAAATGTGATCACTGTAACACAACTTCTTTTCGAATGTCCATTTTGTGCCAAGATACGCCAACAGCTCGGTATTAGTGCTTTACTCAAAGAAGTCCTAAAGAACTCGACCAAAATTAACTGTAACACAAAATATAAACTACAGTTATTTGTAATTTGTGTTGTGTATTTATCTGCCTGGACGTGGCTCTATTGATGTTTTTATGTCAAAACTGGATCTAATACTTGATGTGCTAGTCTCCGAATGTAAGGCTTTAATATTAACAGGTGATTTTAATATAGATTTCAAATCAAATGCACTAAGTAAGCAGAACTTAGTGCATGTTTTTAGATTCTTATGGCTTAACCGTAACTGTGAATGATTATACAAGAGTAACTGCAACTAGTAAAACTCAAATTGATTATATTGCTAAAACATAAATCATCCACAAAAATCAATGGTTGTGGAAGGTTTTATCTCTGATCATCGTTCGCAATTGTTCCAATGTAGCATTAACACAGACAATGATGCCTATATATTCATCCGTTCATATAGTGAAAGGAACATAAATCGTTTTGTTCAAACCCTTGAGTCAACAAATTGGTCAGAGGTATTTAATACAATTTCTGCTGAGAGTAAAAGGGCTATACGGGAACGAGCGCAACTCTTATGGAAATAAACATGGAAATCGCTAAGGTTCATTCTGGTCATTTTTGTCTCTTTTTGTGGTGGAGGCGCGGCGGCACATCGGATCGTGACTGTGTAGGGTATCGTTGGAAAGCGGAGGGGACGAGGAACACGTTGAGATAGAAAACAAACAATAAGACCTGTTCAAGACCTGTATAAAACCTGGTCGAGGTCTGATCTAAAGCTGATTGATCATATGCCTACATTTTACCAATTATTAAAATTTAAAAAGATAACTTATAATGAAACATAGAAACATGTTGAAACAACTCAAACAAGGACAAATAATCCAAGAAGATTTATTCATGTAAAATGTAGGCATATGATCAATCAGCTTTAGATCAGGTCTCGACCAGGTTTTGAACAGGTCTCGACCAGGTCTTATTGTTTGTTTTCTATTTCAACGTGTTCCCCGTCCCCTCCGCTTTCCAACGATACCCTACACGTCACGATCCGATGTGCCGTCGCGCCTCCACCACAAAAAGAGACAAAAATGACCAGAATGAACTTTAGCGATTTCCCATGTTAATTTCCATAAGAGTTGCGCTCGTTCCCGTATAGTCCCTTTTACTGCTGAGGATAAATCATTAGCTTTTTTAAATACTATCCAAAATAACTTTCGGTCCCATTTTCCACTACTTAAATGTAACCTAAAAAATATACACGTTCGAATTTTTTTACGCAGGAACTGTACAATTTAAGGATCAGTTAAAACTTTTAGAAACGATCTGTCAGTAAAATAGTAATCTTAGGCCAGTTCTTCATTTGGCAAAAGCAGAATATTCAATTAAATTAAAAGCAGCTAAAAGTAGTGATGTTAACAGTAATTTAGCAGACAAATTTAACCACCTTTTCGTTGAATAGGGCTATAAAGTTACTTGCCGCTTTGGATCTTACTAAAATAGGTGGGTTTACATCAGCATCAATAACCGTAATAGTTGTTCTATGTTTTCATATCCAACTAACCCACAGGAAATAACTAGTATAGTCGGAAGTTTTAAATCCAAACATAAGTGTGATTTTGATCAGATTTCCTCTAAGTTATTAAAACAATGCATTTATGCTCTCGCAGATCCACTGACGGATATTTGTGAATGCCTCTTTTCAACAAGGAATATTTTCTAGTATGTTTAAACTATCTATTGTAATCCCTTTATTCAAAAGTGCTGATAAAGATGACCTTAACAACTATCGTCTCATAAGTCTTTTTTCTGTGTTTTCAAAGATAATTGAAACTCTGGTTTATACTAGAATGAACGCATTCCTAAAAAAGCATAGTGTCTTGCATAATTTTCAACATGATTTTACATCTTCTAAATCTACAACTACAGCTCTTGCAAATTTCGTCAGCTTAGTGTTGGATGCTTTGGACAGACGAGAGAAGGCATGTGGTTTATTTCTCGATTTGTCTAAGGCTTTGACACTTTGGATCATAATTTGTCGCTAATAAAACTTGGGGAGATTGGTATTCGTGTGTAGTTCTAAAATGGTTTACTTCCTACCTAGAGAATAGAAGACAAAAAGTAAAGATAACATCTAATGAACTTGTAAACGAATCAAACACATTGGATATCCATTACGGTATCCCTCAGAGTAGTGTATTGGGTCCTCTACTTTTTATAGTATTTATTAATGATATAGCTTTGGTAACTAATTCACTGACTGGGGTTAACATCATTAGTTATGCGAATGATACACATCTAGTCACAGGAACGTCTGATCCAAATTTGCAAAATAAAACTACACAGATACTATCCACCATCAACAGTTATTTCTTATCCAACAAATTAGTTTTGAATGAAGAGAAATCAAAGTATATGATTTTCACGTCAAATAATTTATTAAACCATCAAGCCAATATAGAAGCAGCAATAGATAAAACAGACTGCACGAAGTTGCTGGGGATACTTCTAGACAGTAATTGTAAATGGTCAAACCCATCAATGTTAGAGCTATGTTATGCATTGAGAATTCTTTTCACGTCTCTTTCATATATCAATATTAAAAAACGGTATACTTTGCCCATTTTTACTCAATAGCCAAATATGGCATTGAAGTCTGGGGTTGTACCTCTGAATTAGAGCAGATATTCGTACTTCAGAAAAGAGCTATTAGGATAATGTATAAAATGAAATTTAGAGATTCTTGTAGAGGCATCTTTAGACAAAAGAATATTCGTACAATTCCTGGTCTGTATATATGTTCGTGTATAATGTATTTACATAGCAAAATTTATGAATTTAATCAATTTCAATTTAACCATGTTTATTCAACAAGATTCAGAGACAATCACTTTATGCTTCCACAACATCGTTCTGTTTTGTTGGAAGGTAGCACACATTATGCAGCCATAAGTTTCTTTAACAAATTACCAATAGATATACGAATGAATTTACATCAGCCAAACTTTCGGAGGTGTGTACATCAATACATTTGTGAGCAAGAGCCATATTCTAAAAATAACTTTTAAGTATGTTTTATCGTGTTTATTAATTTATATACTTATAAGATGTATGTCTGTAACTTTGACTTGTGTCATACATGTACTTTGTATAATGACGCATGTGATCAATAAATTTGACTTGACTTGACTTGTTAATATACCGTATTATGAACTGAAAACTGTAATTTGTGTTAGTGGCCATAGGTATCACATTCTCTTTTTTAAATAATTAAAAAAAAATTGATCTTCGTTTATTTGCACTATTACTGTTTAATACATATACTTCACATAAATTACATGCCGATGCACGTCATTATCTACGTCAGAGATGGAAGTTGACATAGTTGCCAAAGTATAAAAGAATCCTGACTCCATTTTAAATCAAATAAATCACATAATTATTGCAAAAGTATTACCATCTCTTTACACGACTATTTTAAATTCTTACGTGACATTTTTGAAATAAAACACACTAATATTGTTCTAAAAAGAACAGATTTTATTAAATAGGTAAAAATATAAGACAAGAGGTATTTACTTTAAAATTCAAAATAATAAAGTACAAAAAGTGTCAACACCGCAACTGTCAAATAAGTGTTACCAATGTATGCCAAAATTTCACCTTCGTTCGATTACAGTTACCGTGTGTTTCGAACAAATGTTCTTCATAAAAACACTTTATATTGCATTTATACAAATTAAATGAAACATATTATTGTGTATTTCTTTAAGTTAACATTAATAGAAATTTTTAAATATTATTTCTACCCGTATATAATAAAATATGTCTAGTGGCTGTAATGCCAGTGTACTCGGCAAAGTGATTCTAAAAAAGAACATACCTACCACTAAATATTTCGTGTTGGTATCATGTGACGTCACGGGCTATGACGACGATGACTTGCATCGGTATGTAAATTAGATGAACTGTATTTAATTATTTGTATTAGTTCCATTTGTAACAGTTTCCAATTTTTTTGATATAATATTCCTCTTTACCATATCAAAAATTTCTCTTAGATCAATGAATCGCAATTCTAATGTTTCTCTAACAGAAAGGAGAATCGAATCAGGTTATTTTATTACCTAACCTGATTAACATTTCAATCAAGTTACGTAATAAAGTTATAAAAAATTAAAATTCGACTTGATTTTTTAGGGTCTCTTCGCTCCATTTGAAATATCAAATATAAGAGAAACAACCCTGGGAGCCAATCAATGGTTATCCGAAAACCATCGTCTAAACTTCGACTCTGGTTTACCGATAGAAGACTTGTGGCTTGCGAGCAAAGTCTCCGATTACCAAAATTGGGCGCAATACAAATGGAGAGAAAGCATAAAGAAGAGGGTAGTTGACGAAACTGATGAGAAGGATAATGTGGAAGATTTGCAAATATTACTGAAACCTATGCAGATTCGTACCTTTGTTTTAAATATTAGCAAATAATTATTGTGATTTTTGTATTTTTTAGTGAATAAACAATAGCTTTGATATGATAGTAACATTTGTTTTCTTTTATACGATGTGAAGTAAACAATTTAAATGAGTACTTATCTTTCGAATAAAAAGATTTAATCTTTTATTTTTGTTTTGTGATCTCAGTTAGGGATGTGTGGGGGAACGTTTGTCCACTGTCAACATAAACTTTAGGGTCCGCAATGATTATCAAATTGCGGAAAACTAATGTGAATCGTCCGATAACCTTCAGATGAAGAAAGCAGCTGTATCTCACGATGTGCTGTTCAAACTATATTTGGTGGAAGTGAAAAAGGTGGGGAATTAAATTCAATTATAAAATCAAATTAATTAACTATAATACAGTGAATAAACAAACACTACATGAGCTATGCAGAAGAAATAAATTTGGCTATTCTAAAACAGGTAATTTAAAACAAACAATTAAGATTAAATAAACAACTTAAACGTTATATTCAGATCAACTCAAAATCTATACGTAACGCCAAGTGCGTCCGTAGGGTGGCCGATTAGCCACTCCCAAACTGAATGAAAATTCAATACTAAACAATTCCTACTAATATGGTGAACTCAAACCAAGACAATATTGAGTACGATCTAAAGAACGTGTCAGTGAAAACATCTAAAAATAAAATAGTAATGTAATAGTAATAATAGTAATAAATGCGCTAACTGCTGAGTTTAACGTGTCCGAAATAGAGCTCGTAAACAAAAATGTCAAAGAAAGAGAGAAAATGCACTTACAGTTCCGATGTATGTGTTCCGATTATTACCTATGTGGCCCTGGAATAGAACCTCGATGTATCCTGCCTTGCTTGACAAAGGCCTAGACGTGGAGACGATGATGTTTTGCTAGTTCTTATGTTAATCAGGTAATCCACTTGTTACATGTAAAGAAACGCTCCCACAAAGAGGACACACTATATACTGATACTCAACTTATTTAGTATTACAATAATTGCTATGTTCCAAAACGACAATGAACACCATTTTTACATCCCAAGATGCCGATTCTACTGCACAAAATTATAGTCTTTATACACTTCAACGAATGTTAGATTTCTACCAACGATTATACTTCTTTGATTTGAACTATACTACTAATATATAACTTCGATTACTTTGAATATACGATAACGATTTGAACTTCTATATAAGGGGTACGAATTTCTATATAAAAATTGACGCCGAATACAAAACGTCAAGATGACAATGTAATTTTTTTTAAATATTTTTTGATGACGGACATTATTCAGCAGCGTGCCAATAACACTTTGATAAGGAAAACAAGGTATGTTGCGTACTTTCGCAACAGGATGTATTTATACAACGAATTCCATCAATGCCAATACCTCTGCAGAAAAACTTAAAGTTTTTAACCAGAGCCAAAACCTAACCATCACAAACAGATCCAACCAAAAACCACCCATCCCACCCCGGCGTCCAGTCCCAGAAAACATCACATAAACAAATCTAAATGCACACATTCCTTAATAATTCCGCAATCAACTCAGATTCAACCGATTATTTATTTAAAACTCAAAATCTACCCATCTATCAAAATTCAAGTCACTTACAGTCAAGTCTCCTTACAAATCCGCCACACTTACAACCAAATCCAAAATCATCACATGATCCCTTATACCTTATATCCCATATTACAGTACAATAACATTACAGTTACACACAACACACAACATGAACCTGCGACAGAAAATATACCTATTGAACCTTTACCCCCAACCTTACAATCAAAAAACACAAAACGAAACACATACAATCTACACAACAATCAACTTAAACAATCGATCCGAACCATCCCTTTCAACCATCACACACAAGCAACAAAAAACACAAGACAACTCAACAAGACAACACAACCCAAGCAATACCTTATAGAACACATCCCACCACACATTTGCAAACAACACACTTCTCAACAATATTTTAAAATTAAACGAACTTCTTCCCAATAACATGGCCCACTTAAAAGTCTATTTATTAGACAAAACAGCACCCCTCAACATATTTTAACCCCTAAATATCCATGAATTCCAGACAAAACTAAGAAACAATATCGTAATAATTACTATTGGTCCCATATATTTCAATAACACTCCACAAAAGTCACAACCAAAATCCAATCAAACCTCACATCTCGTCATGACAGGCGTCAACAAAAATTTTTCACAAAAAAACATTAAAGACCATCAATTATAAGGCCAATTCCTTAACATTTAAATTGTTAGAATAATTGTCCGGTAAAATAACATCCCTATACACTTTGTTCAAGTCTTCGAGAACTCAGAACAAAAAATCTCAGAAGCACTGAAAAACTGAAGATCTGCGAACTGCGAACTGCGAACTGCGAACAAAATCACAAATCATATAAACGGCAGATGCACCATTCGGTTCAAACTATTGCGGCACATACTCGGCATATTCACACAAATGTCCCGCCAGAAAAAGTGCTCCCTCAACATAGAAACACACACATACAGTCACTACCCCAGACAAATTTCCTCATACGAACTCACTTCGGACATAAAATCGTTAATTAACCTCATTGCTATGATGTTTTTCTACGTATTACCTAAAAAAAACTCCTACCAATATCTCTAACGAGATCTTCACGCTAAAGAGACACGCAATCGTAGTGTCAACCTTCAACTTTTCTATAAATCAAAGATTTATACAAACCAGATTTTATTCCCGTTACATCCCACCTAAGCTCTAGCTCTTAGCACGCTGCACCCATTAGCCATTGACAAAACTACATAACTCCTTTATAGCCTATTTAATTTACACAAGGACATGGAAGATTGGTTTTCTGTGGTTTCTCAAACTCATTGCACAAGATATCTCTACCAAGGTGAGGAACTAGCCACAGCTAACCTCCACGCGATTTACTAAATAAAGTACAATCAATTCTGAAAGGAATCGTTCCATTTTTGGATGCATCTGGTATTTTTTATCAGCTGGTCACCTCAGCTAGTTCACGATGAAGTTGCCCACCGAATATCGACCCGATGGACGTTAAGCTCCATCAAACTCCCACCTCGACTCCTACGCCAATCTTAAGTCATTAACAGAAAATCATCCCAAACATACAGAAAAACTCCAAGAAGAGGAGTGTAGCCTAAAACAAGGCTTTACCACCCCTATCCTTTTTCTTCTTCTTCAGCTTTTTTTTTCCAGGGGTCGCTGTTCCTTACTCTTCTTCGTCGCCACTCATTTCTGACTATCGGTTCTTCTTCACCTAAATCTTTCTCTCTCAAGTTCTCTACCACACAGTTCTTTTATATTCTCCTCGATTTTTCTCTACCTCTCCTTCCATCAACTTTTAGCAGCTTTATCTTTCATCCCACATAGTTTTCATCTCTAGCCTTTTTTCTTGAGTATTTTTTAAAATTGTAGTCACCTTGATTCTTTCACCAATTAAGTGGTTCCTGATACTGTCCTTTCTAGTCTTACTCAACATCCTCCGTAATATTTTTATTTAAGCTACTTCCATCTTATATTCCTGAACCTTTTAAACCTACACCAACGTAGATATCACCACACTCTTGTATATCTTTCCTTTCAGCTTTTTCCCGATTTTTATATCACAAAGTACCTCGTCCATTCGCTTCCAGTTAAAATAACCAGCATGTAGTTGTCCCTCTTCAATAGCCCTTCTCCAAGACCCCAACTTCCCCTCCAACATTTCTTTGCTCTCCTCTAGTAACACGATATCATCAGTAAAGTGCATTGATCAAGGAACTCTCTCCCCTATTTTTTCTGTCTGTACATCCAGAACAAAATTAAACAGGTAGGACTTAGTAACGAGCCTTAATGCAAAACAACCGTGACTAGTAAAATTTCGGTCGTCAATTCGCACAAGTCCTTACTTTGGTGTATGCGCTTTACGACCCTTACGTATTTCTCGGGAACTCATTTCTCTCCCATAGATCTCCATAGCTCTTGTCCAAGAACTTTATCGTACGCCTTCCCAAGATCTATAAATACCAAATATAGCTCTCTTTTCTTCTCTCCGTATTTCTCTATCAACTGTCTCAAAGCAAACAAGGCATCCCTTGTCCCTCCCCGCCAATATAGGTAACATATTGGTTTTCAGTCTTCATAAACAACGTGATAAAGAACGTTAATGAAAGCCAAATACCATGCCACTGCGAAGTCAATCACACTATTTCGTTTATCATTTCTTATTCCCATCCCAAAACCTCCATGTACCATTTCTATAACCGCTCCTTATCTTCCTATATGTCCATTCTAATCACCTCCATTACCCATATCGTTCACACAGAAAAATCCAATACCGAACCAGAACAAGGTACAAATCCAGCACGCAAATCATGAATATAAATAGCGCTCCTTCCAGGAGCCCCTCAGTTAGTGGCCATTCGCTGGCAGGTAAGGAATTCCAGTGGAGATTTTTCCAGAATTTTTATTCAGGTGAGTTTTTAAAAACTTTTAATATTATTATACATAGTTTATAGGTCAGTTTGTGTATTAAACTAAATATTGAAAAGAAAGTTAGTTAGATTATTGTAATGTAATATAAATAATATATTATAAATACACTGTTTTTATTTTCTTCTTCTTCTCAGATTGTTTTGTGTTTTGACGAAAATCCTAGGTATTTAAAATTTGGTTCGTGTGTTTCTATTGGTATTATAAGCATATTGGAACCCTAGCAAATTTGGCGTCAATTTATTTTCAGTCTTTTTCTTAATTTTGGTTTAACATGGTTTTTTTCTTCTTCTTAATTTTCTAAGGCCTACTAATTTTATTGAAATAAAACTTCTGGAGTTCTGAAAAAATGGCACGTAAGTTTTCTATGGTGTAAGAATGATCTTTTAATTTTGGGATCGGCTTGTCTTCTTTTCCTTTTCCTGTATTATCTCACGTATTTTTAAATCTTTCTTAAAACTTATCATATTGGTTTTATTTGGTGTACGAAAGATCGCTGTTGATTTTTTTATCGTCATGTCTTCTTCTTCTTCGTTCTCACTCGTATTTTTACACATTTTTTCTCAAACAATATCCTCTAATCTTAAAACTTTATAGATAGTTTCCATTTATTATAGGATAAGGGTACTTATTGATTGTAGGCAAATTTGGCGTCAATTTCTTCTCAGTCTTTTGTTAATTTTGGTTTAACATGGTTTTTTCTCTTCTTCTTAATTTTCTAAGGCCTATTAATTTTATTGAAAGAAAACTTCTGGAGTTCTAAAACTTGGCATGTAAGTTTTCCATGGTGTAAAAATGATCTTTCAATTTTGGGATCGGCTTGTCTTCTTTTCCTTTTCCTTCATTATCTCACGTATTTTTAAATCTTTCTTAAAACTTATCATATAGGTTTTATTGGTGTACGAAAGAACCCTATGGAT
>OU898284.1:23580795-23597303 GCA_918026665.1 Diabrotica balteata
TTTAAAAATAAAAATGCAAATAGCAGGTATTTCACCAAAATTATTGTATTTTAAACATTATTTCTTATCATCTATTGATTATATTGGAAGTAATTAATAAATAATTGATATGGTTTCAATATACCTTAGCGCTGTTGCAGTTATCCATTCACACTCCTTAATTCCGTTGGACAGTATTCTGGCATAATCGTTGGCAACATGTTGCTTTTCAGTTCCTGTGATTGCATCATGATGTTGCATTACTCCCATCGCTTCGCGAAGAGCATTGAGGTCAACTTTGTCGATTGGATCTAAATCGGCTAAAGCATAAAGCTGTTTGCATACCTGAAAATGAATAGTGTTTATGTTAACATTAGTTTAGAATACCGAAGGCAGAACTCATGGTTGAAGAATCTACGTGATTGGTATCAATGCAAATCGATTGATTTGTTTAGAGCAGCAACTTCAAAAATAAAAACAGTCATTATGATTGCCAACCTTCGTAGAGAGAAGGCACTCTAAGAAGAAGAAATCGAAGTAATCACAAACTGGAGCAGGAAGTGACTCAATAAAGGCCTTCGAGTCAACGCTAATGCAGCAGATCTCCACAGCGCTGAAACAGACATTACAAAAAAGCTTCTCAATAAATAGCATACTGAGGCAATACATGTAACATATCACCGCAACCAGCGGAGAAATATCATAAATCAAATTATTCGTGCTGGTGAAGCTCAATGATAAACCACAACAGCATCTGCTAAGACGTTAGTTAGTAACTATGATAACGATCAGGTTAATATTATAATAAGATTATTTTTTATAGTTACTGAACTTTGACAATTTCTTCTCAGGTTTCCTCCAGTAATTTTAAAACTAGGTCTAAAACTAGTCAGCTAAAACTCTAAAACTAATCTGCTATTAATATTCTTTATTTTCAATTTGTTTGTAATCTGTATTCTGCAGTATATTGTTTAATATGTAACCATGCATAAAATAACCTCAAATGGTACTGATGTATTGGATATCTATGACAAAGTTTTCCCAGGGAAACGGTGAAAAATGTTCTTTCCTTTATTCAAGAAACTTCCATTTATGTGGTGAAATTTAAGCTTACATTTTTGTTTGTTACTTTACATAATTCTTAACTGGGAATCTGGGAATAACTTCTTGATAGGATCTCTAATCACCGAGACGTTTTGGCAATACATATAAAATTATTTGAGGGTACAGCTAGGGACGCGTATTATATTTTAAATTTAACAGCTACATTTAAAGACTGTCTTTCCAACAAGCACTTCAAAATGGGGTTTATGAAAGTCGACCCATTAGAGGAAACAGGTAAAATGAAATGATCACAAACAGGAACTAGAACAAATGTATCGTGTAAATTTCGCCAAGAAACACAAATCACCAATCAAGAAGACCAAATTTGTGATTGTGTAGATAGAAACAAGTAGTTGGCAATAATTTATATGAGTTATAGTCCGAAATTCATACTTATTTATTATCAATTATTTACAGTACCCATCAAATAAAATGACAATATTAATATACTTATAAATATTTATTAATAATACTTTTTGACATTTCATCTTACCTGTAAGAAATTGTTTCCTTCTCTCTCAAACCTTTTGAGCGTGGGCCTGGAAGTAAAGTAACCGGTCCAAAAAGCGTGTGGATCGGACGCATAAGGGAAGAAATCGTCTTGCTTAACCAACCATTTCTTCTTTCCTTTAGTTTCATCATATATGGCTTTGACATAACAAGATGGTGTAGAGTAAATAAGATTATATCTGGAGCCATTAGATTGACGGGCATTTGCGTAGCTGAAATATTAAGGAGAATAAAATAATGAACAATATTCGACGTAGTAAACAGCTGCAATAATACGTATACGTATATACATCTTCTTCCTCTTGATGTGCCTATCCGATACAAATGTTGGTGATCATCAAGGCAATCTTTCATCTTATCTGCAGCAGCGCGGAAAAACTGCACGGATGTTGTATTAAACCAGATTCTGAGGTTCTTTAACCAAGATGTTCTTCTTCATCCTGGACCTCGCTTTCCAAATATTTTTCCCTGCAGGATGGCTTGAAGGAGAGCATATCTGGATTCACCTCGCATAAATATATCGAAGAATTGTAACTTTCTAGATTTAATAGTGGTCAGTACCTCCGGTTTTTATTCATTCTTCTGAAGACCTCCTCATTTGTGACTCGGTCAGTCAACGGGATCTTAAGTATTCTCCGATATAGCCACATCTCAAATGCTTCCAGTTTTTTGAACATACTTCTTTCAAGGTCCACGATTCAACACCATAAAAAAGGACAGAGAAGACGTAGCGTTTTGTAGACCCAAAACTCGCAAACCCGTATATTTCCTCTACGTCCCATTGTCAGTGCATACAACTGCCATACATAACCATTGGCCAAGTACTTGGCCAAAAAATTTTTCAACCTCTCGCCAAAAATGCTTCATCCTTCGTTCAAATATTATTATTATAAACAATTATAATTGGGAGATTTCAATATTGATTTAAAAGGCACTTCAAATGAATTAAAATATTTTTTCCGATCTAATTTCTTCTTTTGGTTTAACTATGAAGATTGATGAATTTACACAGAATCACTGCTACATCAGCAAGTATGTTTAGATAATATTTTAACACAAATATAGATAATGAAATAATTTGGGTGTGGTGTTGTAGACCCATGCCTTGAGTGAATCATTGTGCTCAATTCCTGAATTTTAAAATAAAAATCTGATCAAATTGACAATGATAGGATATTCAGAAGACACATTACATGTAAAGGCACTCAAATTGTTAAAACAATTACTAAAATCTGTGGATTGGTCGTTAATAAACAATTCAATAACAGCAACGGAAGTAGCTGAGTTCATAAATTGACACATATGTAAAATTAACTGAGGTTTGCTTGTCCAGTAAAAAGTCAAGAATTCATTTTGAGGCACCTGTTTCTTGGTGTGACGATGAACTAAGGAAATGCGAGTAAACCTTTCGAAAAATAAAAATTACTGCTAACCTTACTAGTGATTACACTCTGTATAATCAATTCAAAAAACACTATCAATTAAAAATATCAGTAAAGAAAAAACTGGCATATGAGCAGTTTTTCTTAAAATCAGATTAAAGTATATCTCGAGATTCTTGGAAAGTCATCAATTATCATAGGAATAAAACTACAAAATAAAAAGTAACTTCATGTAATATTTACAATCAAACGAGTTTAATAATGACTTTACTTCGGTAGCGGGAAATATATTGAACTCGTTAGATGAGACAGTATGATAAGTGATTGCCATGAATTTTTTGGAGGGAATATACTCCCCTTTGCCACTCGTTGTTTTTAACCACCTGTTAGTGATACTGAAGTTAGGGAATACATTATACAGCTTGAAAAACTCAAAATGCACTGATTTTTACTTCTTAAACAAACAATTAGTGATAGAAACTCTGGATATTATTATTGATAAACTGGTCATACTCTATAATCTTTTGCCTATCGAAGAATCTTTCCCGATGTAGTTAAAATGTAAACAAAAGTGTTACCGCTACTCAAAAAAGGATCTTCAGAAGAAATTGAAAATTATCGCCCTATTTCTATTATTCCCATTCGTGTAAAATTTTGAAAGTATTTTGAATAACCGTTTAATAGAGATACATAGAAAAGTACAAAATACTTCATTGTAATTCAATATGGTTTCAGAAAAAAAATGCAGCACTACTCAAGCAATTCAGGAAATTGTAAGGGAAGTAGTTGATGGCACTAGAGAGAGGTCACTTCGTGTCCTTAACATTGTGGTGACTTATCTAAGGCTTTTGATTGTGTCTCACACACTTTACTTTTAAAACAAAATGCACAAATATGGCAATAAGGGGAAATGCTCTTAATTTATTTCGATCGTATTTAATAAACAGAAAACAGGCCGTTTTTTTTTAATAATAAACTACTCCAATTTTCACAATGTTGAACATGGAGTTCCCCAAGGGTCTATATTAGGACCTACAATTTTTTCTTCTATATCTCAACGATATATTTCATTATACCCACCCCTTAAGGTGTATATGTTTTGCAGATGATACAACCGATATTAGTACCGACCAAAATCAATATATATTTAAATAACAAAATAGAAAAACTCGATGGGCTTAAAATTAAAAACTGGTTATACACATAATAAACTAAAACTAAACGAGGATAAAAATCAAAATATAGTTTTCAGTTCAGATCGAAGACACATTTTTGGATATAGCATCAAATTGTTAGGGATTTTTATGGATGACAACTTAGATTGGGGCATCCATATAGACAACTTAAGTTCTAAACTCGCCAGTACAATATTTGTAATGCGTAAACCTGGTTTATTTGGTACCTAAAGTACCCTTAAAATGTGTTACTTTTCATTGTGTTCATAGTCATATACAATATGGAATAGCTGATTGGGGGCAACTCTGGTCATGCCGACAGAATATTTAAATTACAAAAGAAGGTGGTGAGGATACTTGCTGGAGCGGATTTAAGGGATCATTGTAAACCATTATTTTTGAACATGGGTATTATGCCTCTACCTTCGCTTTATATGTATGCAACACTGGTGGAAATTCATGATAATAAAAATAAGTTTACTATAAACTACCCAATTACATGATCATCTAACAAGATCGAGGGATTTAATTAGGTCACAACGATTCAGACTATCAAAGAGCACAAAGAATTCAATTGATATTCACTTGTATAAACTATCTAGCCTAACGAAATAAAAAATTCTGTCTCCACCACTGTTTTAAAAATAGGATCAGAAAGCATTTTTTAACATATTGTTTTTACTCAAAGACAGAATACTCAATACACCTTTATAACGTGTACCCAGTTTGGTCAGAATACTGTCGATTTACTATCTACATATCACATTGTATTACTGCTATATAAAATGTACTATAGTTTTATGTATTAGTTTATTTAGTCATCGATTTCGGGAATATTCTTAATTATTTGTACATTTTGGTTACTTCCATATTTCAAAGATTTTTTATGTGACAGTCAGTTTAGGTTTGTTTTTTTTTTTGGTTAGAGATTTTTTTATCTTAAATTTTTAATATTAATTCTTCTGCTAATACTACATATGTATATTTCTTAGCCAATATGGTTAAGTTAATTTTAAGTTTACATTTATTATATCTTTTATTGTATATATTTTTTACGGACTTCAAAACTTTATGTAAAGTGGTCAATAAACGTTCTATCTATCTATCTATCTATTTCATTTGATTGAATTGTTTAAACAATACCCCATCTCACCGTCAGTCATTCTAGTAAGTTTCGATATCGCTTCACTCTATAAAAACAAGCCTATAGACGAAACTCTAAACATTCTGAAAAACTAAATACAGTACCCAGCAAGACCACTTCTTCTCTCATTTAACATTGTTTGTCTAACCTTCAAAATTATTTCTACATACAAATAAATAGTACTCCAATGATCTCCCCACTGTCTCCAGTAATTGCCATATCTTTATGGAAGACTTAGAGACCTGAACAATATCCACATCAATGCTCTAACCTACATTTTTGGCTACGATATGTTGACGATACATTCGTCATTTGGCCCCATAGCAGGGATGCTTTGGTGTCTTTTTAAACGCATTCTGAATGGTATAAATCCTAGTATCCAGGTCACGATGGAGGTGGAAACTGATTTATCCCTACCGTTTCTCGACGTTATTATAAGAAAAACCAATCCAGGTTTTCACCACTCTGTTTATCGAAAACCACCCATAACAATCGTTACCTGCATGCCAAACTCTTATCATTTGTCTTCACAAATTATTTCAGTCATTATTCACATCAATATTAGCATCCACAGACAATAATTTCTCACTCAATTCTCAACCCAAAGGACTCAGGACCCTCATCATACGCAAGCTTTTCTTGCTTACATCAAAAGTGTCACTGACAAAATCCACAAATTCTTAAATCCAGAGGAATGAAGACAATATTTACCCCCCAACAAAAACTTTCATCTCTTGTCCGATCAATCAAAGACAACAATTCTAAATGATAACACGGAGTTAATGAAATTCCTTGTTCAGGCTGCCCCGATTCTATATAGGCCAAACAAATCGTAGAATCCAATCTAGGATTATAGGATCCATCGGTTGCACAATAGATGTGCAATTTGGAGGTAAAAAAGAAGTTAAATGTTTTTTAAACCGTTAACTTTCGGGATGGGCTGTACAATTGTCACCAATTCAAAGAATCTTTTGATGTTTAAAACTGTTTTACTTTTTCTTGAAGCAGTGGTCCACTAATTGGAACATTTTGCAGCCCTGTTTACGATATAAACCATTTGACCATTGCAGTATCGAGTCCTTTATTAGTTACGGCACTTAGTTTTTTTTTTCGATTAACCTTTAAAGACGACCTGCTTCGAAAATCTTGTTTTTATTCTTGATCATGGTAGATAAAGTGGAACTTGAAATTCCTCTTTCACGACAAACTTGCTTTCTTCTTGCCATTCTCAACATCTTTAAGGTATGTTTGAATTTTTTTTTCTGTTAGTATATGCTTTTCTTTTAGAAGTCATAGTGTGTAATCGTATGTGACTATGTAATCTACAACAACAACTTTCAAGACGCGAAAGCACAATAGAAAACAAACGATAAACATCTACACAAAAACAACTGTGAAATTTAAATTCTGGTGAATTTGTTTCATTTGTCATGTTTTAAGCCTTTTTAGGTCCTTTATTAGATGCGAATGATCAGCCCCCTAAATTCACACTTGTGATCATACATTGAAAATTTCCGACAACACAATATCGGTGGTAGATTAAACAGAAGTTTTTTGAAGAAGAATTTTGGCCGGGCCAAAAACGTAAAAATGCACGTTTGTTCGATCTTATTTTCTATAACCAAATTTACCTCGCTATAGAGGGTTAAAGTTCAATAGAAATTTGTCATTTGGACATCCAATGTACCTCGTTATAAGCGAACCCTCGTAATAACCGTTGTTCGTTATAGAGGGAGTATACTGGTATTGTTAGAAAAGGTGAGGTTTTTGATTATATTTACAGAAGTAAAATAAAAAATGATATAATTTCAACTATGACTAAATGACACGTTTTTCTCATTTTTCTCAAAACTATGTAATGCGCACGTGGACGGTTATTGCATTAAGCTCTCAATTGAACAAGCGTATATTAATCTTTTTTCACTTTCATTAGATACATCTTCGACGATTCATCTACAAACAATTCAACCATATTTTCCTATGTTTGCAAGTTCTTCTTTGCGTTTAAGTCGTTTATCAACTCCCACTATGGTACATTTATATCTGTAGAAGTTAAGGATGACAATTATTATTCGTTTATTATTTACCAATTTGTTAAAATAACAAAAGAACATAAAAACAAAAAAAAAACACATACATGCAACAAAACATAACCATTATCTGAACTTTGTAGTAAATAACTATATTTGTACACTTACTACATGTTTGCTTCTCTTTTAGAAAATGAAGGCATTAACTTAAACTTGAGTTATCCATGGGTAAATGCTGACTATAATCAATTAATAATGATGAAAAAGATAAACTTGGTCAAGGTAAACGAAAACCATCATTTCTAAAGCAGTTTATTAAGAGCAGTTCTTTAAGACAGGAATAATAAGTTTGTATAAGGCCATTATTTCGTGCAAGTTTATAAAATGAAGATCATGCAGTTATTGTTCAATGATTTAGGGGCCTTAAAGCTTGAAGAAAAAAAATATTGAAACAAGAAATCTACTATGGAACATTTTTTTTTTCAATGGAAAACATGGAAAAAATAATAAGAACATATGGGGTGATCTATTATAAAATCACTGTATATACTAGTTTAAGGGAAATAAATCTAAGGAATATAGACTAAGTGCAGAGACTTAGATGGGCTGGACACATCTAGGATGTCAGAACACAAAACACGAAGAGATTAATATTTTCAAACTAGAGGGCACAAAAGTAGAGGACGACCACGATAGGAGGTGGATTGATGATAGTAGAAGAAGACCTTCATATTCTAAGGTCAGAAGATGAGAAGTTGCCAGGAATCCACTGGAGTGGCAATTTCTTTGTGAGCAGGCAAAGATCCACAACGGATTGTCATGCCACTTATGATGAATATAGGCTAATTATTAATGAATTAAACATGAAAAAACAAACACAAAAATGCACAAAAAACATATGCATGCAACACGACGACAGCCTCTGTCGAAGCTATAAGACAAAGCACTATCTTTCTCTACTTACGAAATCAATTTATCTAAGTTTTGAACCAAGTTGCAGCGTCTTGGTAATTGAAGTCTTCCACCCATGGTTATAATTAGGTTGTGGGTGTCGTAAACGCTTGTCATGTTATCGAGAACTCTAAAGAATTCATTAACCTACAAAAGAAAAAAATACGAACCTTATCAGTTTGTCTAAATTGGTAAACCAAGTGGTCGCGTCTTGGTAGTGAAGTCTCCTCCCATAGTGACGATAATATTATTGGTGTTATAATACTGACTTTGGCGGCCCATTAGGGCGAGGAATTTGGTCTACCTAGTGCATGCATAAATTTTTATTGATGAATAAGAAAATACAAAATGTTTTATGTTTAATGAATGATAATGATATGAATGAATATGAATGAATGAATGATAATGTTTATGAATGAAATAAGAAAAATAGTTTTTCTATAACTCATTTTCGTTTTTCATCTGCGATTTTTGCTGAATCATAATAATTATAAATACATAGGAGCAACCTTGTACACCATGATGTTTATATAAAATAATATAATATATTGTAAGAGATTGTCATTTCATTTTAGAACTAAAAGTTTGCATAGCCATGTGTGGTTTTGTCGATATTGATAGAGGGTATCGAATTGATTGTAAAAAATGTGCTTTGTAACTGAAATGTATTGCTAACGACTTTATTGTAATATTAATAAAAAACGAATGTTTATGTAATTAAATATTACTAATTATGATACTGATGTCGGTGAAGGGTTTTAACAACTTTCTCTTCTCCTTCTAAAGATAAGCACACATTCTTCTCAAGAAGATGGCACAAAGGATTATAACCCCGATCTTTGCTGGGTTTCGAGCAACTCACAGATGCGACCACTACCTAGTTCCCGAACCATGCTCCACAACTTCCCTCATAGCCAGCATCGTCCCATCATAATCGACATAGGAGTACAGATTCCTATCGTTGAATCCACACCAAGACCACGCTGGAACTTTAACAAAGCAAACTGGCAGGAAATACACCAAAAGACTTGACGATTGCATCCGTTTTTATTGATCCGAAAGCCAAGAACTACACCGCTTTGTAAGCTTAGTACTTTCCATAGCCAAAAAAACATATACCCCGTGGTTTTCGAAAGGAGTACATCCCAGGCTGGACAGAAGAAAGTCAACGACTGTATAAAGAATTTGTGAATTCCGAAGATCCTGAGATTGCTGATAGTCTACTGACTTCTCTGGACTCAACCCGACTTAATAAATGGAAAACAACAGTAAGCATATTGATTTTTCACGATCTAGCCGGAAGCAATGGGGATTGCTACGTAACTAGGTGGAGCCGTTAGAGAGAAACGCTTGAACAAGAACAGTATCGATCCGAAAAGGATAGCTAACAGAATAGTTGAAGTATCGCGTGCCCCCTCTGACAAAATCCATACGACGTCTACAAAAAAAGCTCTAAAGAACTTAAGACAATCACTCCTCCTACTTCAGAGTTTTCAAGATGCTTCTCTCTGAACCAAATTATTAACGATGGCCTCAGTCAAATTAAAAAAGGACAAAGCGGCAGGTTTCGATGGAATGTATCCTGAGTTCCTAATTCACTGTGGTCCAAAAACGCGACACTGGCTCAAAGACTTTTTTAGTGACATAATAAAGACATCTGTAACTACCTCCAGAGTTCAAAAGAACCAAGTTATTTGCAATTTTAAAACCTGGAAAGGACGGTGAACTACCGAAAACTATCGACCCATTGCCCTCCTCAGTTTGCTGCTACAAACTACTAGAGCGACTTATATATAACAGGATATACCCCATCACCGACACTGTGATACCAGTCGAACAGGCCGGATTTAGAAGCGGGCGTAGCTGTAGTGATCAAGTACTGTCCTTAACGACCATTTATTGAAGCCGGTTTCGAAAAACGGGAAAAAACAGCCGTAACGTTTATAGATCTGACGACTGCATATGACACTGTGTGGGAGGCCTGATCTACAAGCTAATGAAGGTCATACCATGCCTGAAAACCTGCCAACTAATCAATAACCTCCTAACCAACAGACTGTTTCAAGTATATATAAACGATACAAAGAGCAATGTCAGAAAGCTAAATAATGGCCTCCCACAGGTTCAGTGCTTGCTTCACTATTATTTAACATTTACACAGCCGATCTTCCAGAGACAAAATCAAAAAAATTTGGTTACGCAGATGACCTGGCTCTCGCATTTCAAAACCAAACCAAAGATGTTGGAGAAATGGGCGCTTACCGAAGACTTAAGGGTTCTCCGCGGCTACTTTAAACAATGGCGACTTCGCCCTAATACAAACAAAACTGAGACAAGCCTCTTCCATCTCACAAATCAGTTTTCGAATGACACCCTTAGCATCACCTTCAATGGCGAGACTTTGAAACATAATAACAACCCTAAATACCTGGGTGTAACGCTCGACAGATCACTGACGTTCAAAACCCATCTTACGAATGTAGCTGCCAAAGTGAGAACCCGTAACAACATAATAACAAAGCTTGCTGGAACGACATGGGGTGCCACTGCGGATACACTTCGAACCTCCTCACTGGCCCTGGTGTATTCTGTCGCTGAATACTGCGCACCGGTATGGCTAAATAGCGCTCATGTTAACAAGATTGTTGTTCAACTAAATTACACTATGAGAGTAATATCTGGTACTATTAAATCAACTCCACTAAGATGGCTTCCAATTCTGAGCAATATAGCACCTCCAGATATTCGACGAACGGCAGCACTTGTCAGAGAATATCAGAAGATCATGGCAAACATTCGTCTTTCCAATTCACAGTATATTCCGCACGCCGCACGAGACCAACAAAGACTGAAGTCCAGACGACCCCCTGTCCAATCCGTTCAGGGAATGGGTGATAGCTACAATAAGCAAGAGCAGTGGACGAAAAGATGGATGCCAACAACAGAGCCAGACGTCCATCAAATAACAAGTACGTCGATCGGCTTCAACTGGATCAAACCTGCCACGTCCTATATGGGACAAAACTAAATCGCAATACGCATGGGTCATGGCAAATGTGCCGATTTTCTATACCGATGGGGTCATGCAGAAAGCCCACAATGTGATTGTGGATCCCCGAGGACAGGCCATCCAACACATCATGGCGGATTGCCCAATCCGCGGATACAGCGGATACCTTCAAGATTTTGCAGAGTGTTTCTCCTGTGCAATTAAATGGCTGTGCAATTTGGACATTAATATTTAATATTTAACTTAGGTTACAATTCCAATTTGAACATAATTATTATCTAAATACTACTATTTTATTCGTATTGTAATTATCCATACGCTAAATAAATAAAATTCTCACTCTTGCGGATTGAGAAACAGCTTGTGAAGCCAAGGCTGACTCATATAAAAATCAATGTGATCTTTCGTGCTTATGGAAATAATTGACTAGTTACCAGTTGTAAAAAAAAGATCTCTAGAAAACTAGGCCACAGCAGTTATATTACTCAGGCATGCGCGGCATTAATACCACACCGGCATGCACGGATCTACTAGAGGGTATCAGATATTTCCCTTGCTAATCGTAGGAACTAAATGAGTTTGGTACTATAATAGTAATAATACGATTGAGGTATCTACAAAAGACTTTAAGAAAACTGCTAAGGAAGTTATAAGTCTGGGAAAACAGGAGATTGTCAGAGTCAGCTCCACTGAGGAGAAAGACTTCATGGACTGATAAAAAGGCTGACGAATTGGGTTACAATGCCAAATCTTCATCCAGGCCTAACGCTATGTAACAAATCCAAAGAGTTAGCAAGACTCTAGATCAGCTAGAGACAGTCCAGGCAAATCAAAGGATGGAAATAGCCACTCAGAAACCTATAAAATGATCGCGATCATGGTGGCTATGACTTGAATGACTAGCTGGTATAGTGAATTTTAATTTCCACAAGACCAAATGAACCTTATCAAGGTAAAGCAGGGAAAGGTATCATTATTGCACACAGTGGAAGTTGACGTTTATTTTGAAAACGGTTGAGTTGAGAGATGAAGGTGTAAAAAAATAATAGGGGAATCACAATTTGATCTCGATCTCGAATCACAAAAAATCATCTAGAGTGGGAAAATAAAAAATTAAACGTGAAGGCAACGAAAATAAGTGAGCGCTGAAAAACGTATGTGGCTCCTCTGGGTAATACGTAATTTTTGGTGTGGATTAACTCATTAATATATATATTATGTATATATATATATATATTTATATATTATATGTATATATATTATATATATATAGTATATATCATATAGATAAATATATAATGCAAAATGGCAGAAAAATCGACAATTATAAAATTCACAACCTCACATTCACAACAAATGATCTACTAATGATTGTACTTTAAATTTCGATTTTAAACTCTTGCAATACTTTTTGGAACGAAAGCACTTTGATATTTTTATGGTCATACAAATATATACGTGTCATAAAATATTTTACATGTTTTTATTGAAACAATAGATATTTTAATGAATATTAACAGATCTTACCCTTTCATCAACGTTGTAATCTGGACTTTTTTTGTCGTCAATAATTGGCTCGTCTGAACATAACAAATCAAAACAGAATCCTCTGGGAGGTGAATAAACGTTGAACATGGATCCAGTAAATATGTTACTTTTTTCTCCTAAAATAATTAAGTTAAGGATTATATATAATTATATATTATTAAATTATAAGATAGTATTTTAGTATTTAAATATAGAGATAAGCAAATTAAAGTTAATTCACCTGAAAACTATTCGAATATTGATAAATCTATAACATCACAACAACACACATACGCACATGCCAGTAAATTGGGAAAGTAGCTGGCAGTAACTTGCAAGCACAAAACACATTTGCTAGTAATTGGCATGCCAGCTCGCTTGCCTATACTGACAAGGCGAAAAAGCTGGTAGATTTTTACACATGCCAGTGCTAGTAAACAATCGAGTGGTTTTTAATTGAAACTAAAGTACTTGTTTTGTAATTAAAAGTTTTTGAGTTTCCAACAAAAAAAGGGATCCAGGAAGGTATTCGGAATGAATTCAACACAGCAAATATTGCTTATGACCACAGATATTGTTAGAAATTTAATAATGAATCCGAAGCGGAATTCAAAAAGAGAAAATTTTGAGTGAGAAATTGGATTGGTACTGGATACCTTCACCCATTTTCTCTTCAATTTTTGTGCAAGCATTGTCAAGGCTATTTTATTTTATATAGAGATGATTTAGAATTCAAAAGATACTACAGTTATCTTATATATAGCAATAAATTTGAAGATTTTTCATCACCCCAACGAAAACATTTTTTAAATTAATAAGTTAAAAATAGAACTATTAATTTTATCACCAGTACAACAAATCTGAAAATTCTCTAGCTAATCTTTTGTTATTCTTGTAACTACTCCTCCCCAAAGTTCCAATTGAGATGCTTACTACCGAATTGAATTTCGCTGCAAGGATAGCCATTTCATTCTACTAGAGATTTATCCAATCCGGATCTTTAATAAGGTGTCTTGTCCCAATCTTTCTTTCCCATCTCTATGCCGTTTACTTAGCTTCCACGGTTCTTCCGCCTTTGAAGCCAGTTTCCCAACTGCAGGACCAAGGGGTGTCCTAGCAGTCCTCATCCTACTCAATGAAGAAGAAATGAGTAGCAAGCCATCTGCAGAATTTAGCAGGCTTTCATTGCATACAAGAATTAATAACTAACAAAGCGCTAAGAACACTAAACATACGTCTCACATACAATAACCAACGCAACAAACAAAATACATAATATAGAATCATAATAATTAGAATGTGAAGTTCCATAAGGCATTAAATCCACCCTCATATCTTTCTAGCCTCGCATGGTTGTTACCAATGACAACTGAGGCCAAGTTCCAAGTAGGTCAACTCTCAATTTTTTAGAAGATATAAACCTGAAATTCTGTCGGATATACAAATAGACTGACTGTTTCAATACAGTAGCGTTCCCCAGTGCGACAGAGAAAACTGACGTAAGCAATCCCTGCATCTTTGTGTCACGGGCCGGATTTATCGACCATGTAACCTTCTCATTGGTCATTTAGGTAGGTCACGATGTCGATAAACCTGGCAAATTAGAAAGAGATGCAGGACTGCTTTGCGTTAGTTTTTGAGGTAACGTGCGCTCTGAGGGAACAGGCTGGTATTACAGATCATTGTATTATATGTCATGTTTAACACATTTCAACAAAATTCTTAAATAATTATTTGAAAACGATTGCCAGAGTGGAAAACAAAACGTCAAATTTAGGTTAGTCAAAAATGTAATTTTAGTTACAATTAATTGTGGCTTATTCCCATATAAACACAATATTATACACTTCAGTAAGAGAAGAAAAATTTTTTTGTTATCCTTAATACCGACCAACCGTTGTGCGGTGTCCTTAATTATAAAATAAAAACTAACCTAAATTTTGGCTAGACCTCCAAACTACTTCGGCAGTTTTGGTCGACAGTCTAAAATCCTTTTCTTGGTAATCGATTCTGCCCAATAATAAACCATCGAAACCCAATTGAGCAAATATGGAGGCCATCTCTCTACTATGACCAAATGGATCGATCTGCCATCCCATTTTTGGCCTACCACATTCTCCAAAGGAATCATTTAATTTTCTGAAACAAAAACCAGGTATATAAATATTACGATTAAGTAGAATTCAAAGAATTCAAAAATCTGTGGCAAATGAACTAGTTTTTAAGCCAAACAACACTACATCATCATCATCAAGGAAGAATACAAAAATTATCTCAGCACATTTTTGACCTTCCATCGGTGTCGGGTGACCTTCCAGGGCATCGAAACAAGAATAACTGCGTTTTAGCAGGCTAAGTGTGTCTTCTAATTAAAAAGGCATTGGAAAGAACTGGACGGATGAAAAGCTGTATGAGGAACTCTATGGTCAGAAATAATGGATTGCCATAAAGAAGTTCCATGCATGCCCCGGACGAAATGTCTATGGACAAGAAGCTCGAGGTAATACGAAGCTCTTCCCGTCCGGCATATGGCATGGAGTACGATGGAGCTGAATAGGCCGTAAGTTTTATCCATAGATGAACTAGTCAAGGCAGTGGGCGCACTCAAGGTGCGTAGATCTCACGAACTGGGTCAGATACTATCTGAGATGGTGAAGGATCTAGGACAGCAGAGCCTGAGCGACTTCTGGACACATGAATGCATTGATGGAAACACACACGTTTCATTCGATTGATCGGTTCTTGTTATCGATGCGCCATACGAGGGCGCGTCGATAACAAGATTGAGAGAGCAGGAGGCTTATCTCAGAGGGCAATTTGGTTTTAATGCAGAAGAAAAGCAGATCAAATGCAATCTATAATATATTTGACATATTGCGCAATAGAGGGAGATGAACAATACTGGTCGGCCCTGCTGTTGCATGTTAGGAATGCATTCAATACTCTGCAGTGGAACGAGGTAATGAAGACAACAAAGGAGAGATAATGTCCTGGTTACTCAATATACGTGGTAGTGCAGTACCTGAGAAGAGAAAAAGGATTATGGTGGAGCAGGGAACGATCGCCGATTTGACGCCGAGATTCCCCAGAGATCTCTTCTTGGGCTCTTCTTTTTCTTCTTCGCGTGCAATATCAGATTTATCCGACATTGGACGATCACCATTGCGAAAGGCTTCTCAACCTTCTGCTATATGGAATAATTTGTCCTGCATTTGGTATCTGATCCATTCACGAATGTTTTTTTAACCAAGAAACTTGTTTTATCCAACAAGGTATCCAATACACCTCTACGGCTCTCTATTTTTGCCTTTAAGGATCAGTTGTTAAATTTTATATCGACTTCCCCTTACTATTTGTCCCAGATAAGACATATTTCGATGTTTAACAGTCTTTAGCAGTTCTCTGTCTTGTTTGACGCCACTTCTTGGGCTCAACGCTATGGAACCTGGCATATGACGGGGTTATGAACTGTGAATACGAAGTCTAACATCCAAGAAACACATAAAGTACCTGGGAATCACGTAGCACTATAATGGAAAGTAGGAGAGCACGTGCGAGAAGTTGTCAAGAATGATGAAAATAGTGCGGTCGCGCCTAAGATTGGATGACCCAAATCTAAAAGGGGAAGGGCTTTACACAGGTGTTTTTGCAGTCGATCGTCTTCTAAGTGGCACCAGTCTGAAGCGGTAGAGATAC
>OU898284.1:24197803-24462120 GCA_918026665.1 Diabrotica balteata
ATACTCTTCTTCCTCTGCCATCTCAATTTGACTCCCAGGTAACTTTTGTAATTGAAGATTATTTTCTTTTTCTTCATAGTTTTGTGAAAATGCGTCTACTTCTTGCAGTGTGCTAAATTGTAAATTTTGTGTATCCATAGTGTTTAAAGTAACCATTTGTAAAACAACAACTTTTCCCTCATTTGGTGTCGCTTTAGGTCCGTGCTTATCTTGAGATGTTTCTTTACTAGTGTTTTCTTTGTCGTTTTCACAAAGAGCTAAAATAAGATATTATTTAGTGGTATTATTTCTCAAAAAATTTAATGTAAGCTTACTTCCAAACGTCACTAGGACACGAAGAAGACCTTGATATCGACGGTGAAAGTTTTGCACTCATTATAAACTGCAAAAAGAAATTGATTTAAATATCAATGTAGTAAGAAACACATGCAATTCGAATCAAATTACAAAATTAAAAGGAACGAATTTGAAATATGACCACATTACTTTCTGAAACATTCATGCTAATCCATTGCTAATCCACCCCTGTACTACTCTATTCATATCAAAACACATACAACCCGTATTAGTAATTTAATAGTTACAAATACAATAATGTGTAACATATTTCTTTTTATAATAATTATCAAGATTTTTTATTGATTTGAATAAGTTTAATTACATTTTATTCAATAAAATATCCGTGTCTATGAAAATTTTGAGGTTAGGTAATATTGCAAATTCGTTTAATAAGGATGATTAAATCAACACAATAATATTAAACGTACTTACTTAAATTGTTTCAGGAATACCCACTACTATTTAGTTTAAATACATTTTCTTACTATTCACTTTTTACAAAAAACAATAGATCATTTACCAACATGCCATGATGTACATACACGTACAGTCCGGTATTACGCACATTATGCGTAATGGATATAGAACACTATAATTCTAGTAACGTATTTATTCTAAAAGTTAAAGAGGATATAGAACAAAATAATTTTAAAAATATTTTGAGGCATACGGGATATAGAACTAAATGTTACTGAAAACTTTTAATTGGTTCTGAACATTATCATCATTTCAATGGATATAGAACAAGCTAATTTTTACAAAAATTTCTATGTATATAACTCCAAACTGCCAAAAAGGGGATATAGAACAGTATAATTCTCAGGCGACGATATGACTTGTCATATATCACAATGTGATCTGATGGGATTAATAAAGAATATTCTATTCTATTCTATATTTAGATTTGATTATAATTTTATATATAATTTTATTACTATACTTTGAATTTAAAAATTTAAAACCACAAAGAACAAGCTCGCGGTTCGGATGCGGACCGCGGTCCACCATTTGGTGACCCCTGGTATATAGATTCAACAAGAGAGGACTAAGCACAGATCACTGCGGCAAACCTTAATAAACTAACCTTGGACCAATCAATTTATTATTGCACCGAATGAATACTTGTCTATATTTCAAATTTAATAAATTAATTCTGTCCAGGAGTTTAACTGGCAAACGGTATTTTATTTTTTAATCAATAAATACTGAAACATCAACTGTTTGTATTACTATTTCTATCCCTTATATTCATAGTAAACCCATTCTTGCAACCCATTCTGTCATTGACCTACAAAGTTCTATTGGAAGAGCTACTCTCCGATATAACTAAAACCACTATTTTCATTTTCAAACGTTTTCACGGCCAATTTTCACTTTCAGGGGCGCACGCGTTTGAGCAGAGGTTTTAGGTCAATCTAACCTCTAAAAATCGTTACAGCGTTTAGGAGAAAATGTTAGTCTTAACTATTTTTAATCGGAACTACATGGGAAATTTCGTAGTGTAGTTATTTTTTAAAATTTGTGGTGGAAGTTTGCGCAAGTTTAAACTGAAAAATCAGGTAAGTGTTAAGTTTTTCAGTCGAGTTGCTAAAAAATCACGGTCAAGATTTTCCGGCGATTCGTTAGTTGCGTTATGTTTTATATTTTCAAAACAAAAAACGTTTTGGTCGAAATATGTCTCGTTTTTAATAATATTTGATAGCTTAACCGTATATATGACGTAGTTTTTAAGTTGCTATATTTAGCACACTGTACAGCGATTTCTAATTACACGTACACCGTACATTTTACAACATATTTTTAAATAGTAAAAACAACATCAAAAAACCAAAATGTGTTACCGCATAAATTATATACAAACTCAATGATTAATTGTGATCTTTACTGATATAGACCAGTCTGATTAAAAAGATTGAAAAATTTTTCTGATATCTGAAGCTTTTAAGACATAGGTGGGGTTTACGAGATGACGAATAGATGAAAAAGTACTCGTATTTTTACCTTGGGTTGGTCACAATTTGATTTTTTGTCGATAAGTTTTTTCCCTTTTATTTTACATAAAAAAATATTTATATCATTTTTTTATATCAAGAATATCTTTTTTTCCCGTTTTTTCAATTAAAATTGAGAAATATTTTACAGAGATATTTGCAAAATTTTTGCAATAATTTATAAATTTTATTAACTTTCTTATTAACCTATGATCAATAGAAACGAAGTTAGGGACCATTTTGACGAAATTTTGAAGCGTGGTAGCTTCTACTCATCCCGCCTTTTTTACGCATATTATATATTACCAATTCTCTATTATATAAATGACCTTTCTTCTATTCACATGAATACATATAAAATGTGAGGATACGAGGACGGTATACTATGTGATCTTTGGAGATATTTAGATCAAAAAACATAAATAAATGTACTTTGATGAAATGAAAGGCAGATATTGAGCACTGTTTTATTAATCAAATCTTGACAAAGTACTTTTGCTTCCTAGAGCATCTTCAGGGGCATTTCGTCAAATTTTGGGTTATCCAACAAATGCAGAATATCATAGACTTAAATTTAAACATACAATCTCTTGCCTCCAATATTTCCCTGGATGATTCGTTGAGGGATTGCGTATTTTTTTCCTTTCAAAATATGGCCGAGGTACCCAATTTTATCCAGAAAAACCTAATTACAGTAACACCTTCACAGATAAATATAACGAACTTTCTAAATTAAAATGATAAACTAAGAAAACCATTCTATGAACGAATTAGAACATATTGTAAGAAATTAAACTTTGATTTTTCTGACATATTCGATCTAAACATCACCGATCCTCATATCCTTTACTCAATTCATATTCCACAGTGTAATGTATATTTGAGCAAATATAATAAGTTGGAAATACGTCCCTCAGAAATTAAAACTATTTTTTCAAATATACTCCAAACTTATGAAAATTTCTCCAACATATTTATAGATGCTTCAAAATCGAGCAATGGAGTTGGTGCCACTTTTGTGATCAATTAGTAAAGTAACAGTAACAAAGTAACTATCTATTACAACTATCTTCCCACTGTAGCATATATACAGCAGAATTATTCGCTCTTTATCGAGTAATTAAGTTTATTGATGAAACCAATATCGTCAAAGCGGTGATTCTTTCTGATTCTCTGAGTTCGATTACTTCAATTCAACGAGTAAACACCCAATTGAAAAAATGATCAAATCGGAACTTCACACGTGTCAAGAAAAAAGAAGAACAGTTGACTTCATATGGATTCCTTCTCATGTGGGTATCCCCGGAAATAAAAAAGCAGACTTAAGTGAGCGTAGTGCAATGTCTAGTGCGGAAAAAAATATTAAATTGCGATCCAGAAGACTCAAAGCTTTTCATTAAGCAAAAAATCTTCGACAAACTACGACAAATTAAAGACACAGTTAAAGGAACTAAACCTTATTAGAAAAATTGCCATGAACAGAGTGTAGTTAGCCAATTACGATTAGGCCATACTATAATAGACTCTATATATAGACTCACACACTCTTATCTTTTTCCAAAAAATTCTACGTTAACACTAAACATATCTATGAATGTGACAAATTCAAACATCAACAAGCTCTTTATAATATAGATTCAAATTGATCAGTTGTGTTTTGTCAAAATAGTTAAAAAGAACTTAATAGATTATTTAAAAACTATCGATGTATTCCATAAGATTTACCTTTTTTTGTATAAAATTGCTGACTTTTTTTTAGTACTATTTTTGTAGGAAAAAAATCTTTTTTGTAACCATGTAATATACCTATTCTTGTGAAATTGTCTTTAAATTTCACAAGAATAGGTATATTACATGGTTACATTGTATAACATATGGTTACATGGTATATTACATTGGTCTTTAAATAAAAAAAAAAAAACATTAAGTAAATCTTAAATTTTGTTTAACTGAACATCATGAATTATGTTTGTATCAATAATATTGGATTTCAGAGGGAATAGTAGATATTTGCCTGTTGGCACGCGAGAGATATACATTTATTTACCGCGGTGTTAATCTGATAAAACCTGTTGACTACTAACCGATGCGATGTTTATTTAATTATACTATGAATTTATTTAAAAACAACATAAAGCTTCATAAACAAATGAATAATTGAATAAGAGAAAAGAATCAATAGAACAGTATTAAAAACAAAAAAATATTTTATTTAATATACAGGGTGTTTCAAAAAGGTATGTCATAAATTAAATCACGCATTCCGGGGACCAAAACAAATTGATTGAATCCAACTTACCTGAGTAGATGAGTGTACACAAAAAAAGTTACAGCCCTTTGAAGTTACAAAATAAAAATTGTTTTTTTTTGCATTATCTTTTAAACTACTTGACATTTTGTAATAAAAATCGACACGTTACTTTCTTGTTCTGAAAGCATTTTTCATAAAAAAGAAACAACAAAATCTAAGCGCACAGAAAAATTTTAAGGGGGGTGTGCAGCCCTAAATCCCCCCAAACATTTAAATACGTTCAAATCAAATAAATTTTGTGGCATCATTAGTTTTACACATTATTTTAAAAATTTTTTGACTCATGCTTTTTTCAAAAAATAGTTTTTATTGAGTTACGGCCCTTTTCATTAACCTTTAAATAATTACGTGCAACTAAATAAATGGCTTGAATGAATTAAAAGTACAAAAAATGCATATAACCTCTATAAATATGATATTACAATAAATGTTCAAAATGACCCCCATTTTCTTCAATACACATTCGGTATCGTTTTAATAAGGAAAACCGAATGCGCTGAAAAATCATATTTTTTTTCACGAAATTTCCTTGCTTGCTGCTTCAATTATTCTAAGTATATTTGAAGAATAAGCTGGAGTAAATTCTCAGAATACTAATCTTCGCACCTCGAAATACATGGGCGTGCACATCTTATAACCAAAACGTAATCTTAAAAGAAAAGTTTGCGTTAAATTTATTTGGATATTTAGAACAAAGTAATTAATCCAATCCAATACTGGTTCAAAATAAAAAGATACACATAAAAAAAATAAAAATTCTATTATCTGTGAAACATACAGCTAATATAAAATAATAAAATACAATAAATTAAAGTGAAACGTAAAATACATACACAAAAACTGTAAGTTTTTATATATTCCTATAAATAAATAATAATATTCTTAATACTAATAATATTGGAAATAAGAATGAAAATTATATTAGCAATAAAAAATAAATAAAAAATAAACAATGAAGTTGTCGGCAATTAGTTCAAATGTAAAATAAACTTCTGAGCTACAGTGTTTAAAGTTAAGCTTTCTCATATTCTGTTTCACACGAAGTATTATCCGATCCGGGATGAATTATTATATGTTCTATACTGCTATCTATTATATGATCAAGCTCCCACATATTTTTCTCAATATCCATAACGTGATTAATACATTTTTGTCAATGTTAAGTCGTTACTTCGGATATTGATTTATGAAAAAGAATAGTAATATCTGACAATTTAAAAGTTGTATTATTTCGAGCAACGTTACTTTTAACTTCGGCCCATACTAATTCAATCGGATTTAGCTCGCAATGATACGGTGGTAGGCGAAGTATTTCAATTCCTCGTTTTTTGGCTATTTCCTCAATGACATATTTTTTATAATTTTGTTTATTATATTTAGCAAGCTCTAATAATTCTGCTTTTGTCATTGTATCGTCAAAGATTAAATTCTTAGAAGTTAACCACATTGCAATTTCATCTTTCCTCCATTGAGTAGTTGGTAAACGTTCAACTAATCTAGAGTGGTAACTTGCATTATCCATAACAATAATTGAATTTTTAGGTATGAATTCAATCATATGTTCGAAATATTCTTCAAACACGTCTCCGTTCATCTCTTCGTGATAATCACAGGTCTTTTGTGATTCAAACAAAAGTAAACCCTCCTTAAGAAATCCATTCATACTACATATGAGTAACAATTAATCGTCGACCTTCACCTATTGGTTCCTTGAAACCAGGTGAATATCCTTCCAGAAATGCTTGTCGACATGTTTTTATAGTTTTGTCTTTCCAAACTCTCCCTACAGTATGCCCTTCGTTAACCCACGTTTCATCCAAATAATAAATTTTCTGTCCACATTTTTTTTATTTTTCTGAGGTAGTCTCGTCTCCAACACACAATTTCTTCGAAATCGATAAGCATTGACTGTCTGCCCACTTTTTCATACTTAAAGTTTAACTCATGCAAAACTTTCCAAAGTTTGTCTCTACTTATTGTGGGTAAATCGGGATCGTCGGTAATGGCTTGTAATTTATCTAAAGTTGGTATTTGTTTGTAAAAAAAATGAGTGGACCATTCTACGAATTTCATTTTTGAAAAATTCATCCACATTCACTTTCGACAATTTTGGTCTGGTCTTGGTTTGGGTGGCGTTATACCAGCTGATTTTTCCTCTTTTAAAATTGTATATACAGTTGATTTTGAATATCCCATTACTTTAGACGAAATTTCAACTATACTATCAACAGTATTAAAGGATTGTGTTGCTTAAAATAATTGTAGACGTTAAGACGTAAACTTAATTTGTTAACTGGTGTATAAATACACGTTAATTCCATATTCTATAAACTCACTATTCACTCTTGCAAAAAACAACTGTGTCAGATCTCTTCACTGGCTTATAATCGAATTAACAAAAATTTTCTGATAATAATGAATGACTATTTAAAGACCATTACCCATTTTATTAATCATTGGTTTTCCAAACAAAATCGAAATTTATACTATTTAAGATAGCGTTCGCATTTATCAGAAACCATCTTTTGCTAATCGACTTTTTCTATCTAAACTATCAAAAGACCATTAACATGCCTATGTATTTTAAGAGTTTCTTTATTTCTTGTTATTTAATGGGTCATTATCATAACGACAAAAATAACCATAAATATTGTTACTAAAATAAACAGATTTATATAAATATAATATGCTTTGAAAATGGTTTAAATATCTAACAAACCGAAACAAATAATGTAATACCCTTAAAGTACGTCTATGACCAGCTGAAAAAACCCTAGCCTACACAGTTCCTTACAATAGCAGGTATTTAGATTTTACGATAGTCCATGTGACATAGAAAAATTTCTATCTAAATAGTCAAACCCAACGTAAAATAAGCTAAAATATTGACGTTGTACGAAAAGCACACGTACTAAAATATGCTTAACAATTTAGTTTTTTTTCTGAGAATTTACTCCAGCTTATTCTTCAAATATACTATAACCCTCAATTGTTGTTCGTCCTCTATTGTTACAGAATACACTTTCTCTTTCATAAACCCCCAAAAGCAAAAGTCCATGGGGTTAAGACCTGGACTTCTGGGTGGCCAAGAAATAAGTGCGTCACGATCCCTTTCAATCCACCGACCAGGATACTGCCTGCAAAGGTATTGCCGGACTGCATTACTGTAATGCGGTTGGAATGTACGCCTTTCCCGTAAATGACGATCAAAGGTCAAAAATAATCGTCTATCGGGTATATTCAGATTGGGGTATTTTAATGCATAACGCTTTGCGGCAGCTACACTATTTCCTTGACATTCACCTACGATATTCCCGATAGTTTATTCAAATCATAATTTAATCTGATCCAACTTACCCAAAGTTAATTGCATATCTACCATTTCCTGAAATGTGTAGGCCATTGTAATATAAATTTTTTTAATATTAATCTTATGCACACAATAAATGATAGCTTCAAATTATTGACTATTATTGTTAATATCGAATAAATGAACTTTGAAAAATTAAAGGCAGATATCGAGCACAATTTTATTACTCAAATCTTGCCCAAGTAATTTCACTTTCTAAAGCATCATCAGGGACATTTCGTCAAATTTGGGCTATCCAGCAAGCGCAGAATGTAATAAACATGAAATTAAACATAAATTGTACATAACACTATACTAAACAAGGACAAACAATTTAAAATAGTTGTCGTAAATCTTGTCGGCAACAGAAGAGAGAATAGTTCTATTCTTTTTGATCAAAGATACAAATTTTATTGAACATTGATTTCGCGCGCGTAAATGACATATTGCAAAATCGACAGTCGCTTCAAGCGTTGTTTCTAAGAGAACAATTTATGCTACACAAAAAATGCAATAAATATTTTTGTTTAAAATTATTTCAGCTACATTTTTTATTTGAAACATTTGCTTTTACGGTGTACAGATTTTTGGTAAATCGATTTTTTCACGTTTTTACCCCTCTGCGAGGTGGTCTAGGGGGGAAGCCCGGAGATAAAAGCGGTAAAGTTTTGTCATCTTTTTTGGAGTCCCGAAATTAATATTCTCTGCAAAATTCAGCTTGTTCGTATGATTTTTAGGGGTCAACTCTCTGACGACGGGACTAATCTTTCAATTGCTGATATGTTTTCATCTGTAGTAACTTTGATGCTTACAAATCATTTAATACCTTATACGCTTTCCCCACCATTAAAGTGGGGAACATCGAAACTTTTTTATTATCTTCGACTACATTACACTAAAACAACTCTTTCATGCGCCCAATGTGGTTATGTTAGAAAGTTTAGGGTTAAACCGCTCAATATTACTAATTAAAGACATACTTTCCTTGTCACGTAGATCCTACAAGAACAACACCTGAAGAAAGATACAGAGAAACGGAAATCGTGGATGACCGATGAAATACTTGAACTTATGGATCAGAGAAAAAAACAAAGAAAATCTCCAAGAATATAAAAGAATACATACCATCGTCAGAAGAAAAATAAGAGAAGAAAGAAAACACAGAACTATGTCAGGATACAATAGAGGAGTACCAGAGTCGATATTATAACTTCAATGTTCATCGAAAGGTGAAGGAAATAGCTGTAAAGTTTCGAAAACGCAACAGCGAAAAAATAACAGATGATGAAGGCAATCTTGCCATAACCAAAGAAGATAAAAAGAAAGTATGGGAAGAATACTTAAAGAAACTTTTCCATGACCTTAGAACAATACAAGAGCCCACCATTGAAGAAAATTCAAGTTCCGAAATCCTACCAGAAGAAATAGCGCCATCCGTTACACAAATGAACGACGGCAAGGCACAGGGACTTGATGAAATTCCTGCAGAGCTGTTGAAGCGGATCGGATCCTTGATTTCTCAAGGATCCGATCCGATCCTTGAGAAATCAAGGCAGATACGAGCTACTTCAATGCATTTTGCAAGGTAAAATTGAAGGTAAAAGGGCCACAGGACGAAGTAGAATATCCTAATTTGCTAATCTGAAGGCATGGTATAGAAAGACCTCAACACAGCCATTTCGTATAGCAACCAATAAAGTCATCATAGTTAGAATGGTCGCCAACGTTCGGAACCGACAGACATCCTAAAAAGGAAAAAGTGGATCCAACAATACTGGTCACCACATTATCTAAAATATGAGTAACTAAGTAACTAACATAAGTAACTGAAACTAAGGATACTTTCATAACAACACGTTATAATGGAGCTCAATGCAATAGATTGAAAAACCTAAAAAAACAACTTTCAAACAGATACTTCTAGATATTAACATTAATCGATTTTTTTAACTTTATATATTTTTGTCATCAGCCTATTACTTCCCATAGTGTTATTTACTTTTATATTACCGGGAATTTATATTTTCTCAGTTTTAATGCCAAAAATCACACTACATTTACGGTTCGATTTATTACTATTATTACGCTGAATACAATATCTTTAATCTACATTAATTTCCACCTACATATTGGAAGATGTTCCACAAAAACCATATGTTTGGTAATTATGGTGGATATTTATGAGTAATGTTAGTATAAATTAGGCTTGAATATTTTATATATAATGTTACCATTTACACAAGGTTATTCCAATTTTAGTATAGGATATTATCATAAACATTTCCATAAATATATCCATAATATATTCTTTGCGTGAACCGTTAAATATTACCTCTTAAAGTACCAAATATACTGTATAGTGATACTCCAACATCTTGAGTTTGAACAAAAATAAGACAAATTTAAAATGATAAAACTCCTTAAAACATTTCAGCAATATCATTGAATGGAAATGTTATAACATATAACCACAGAATTGCCCAAATCGTGACTGAAAGTTTTGCATGGAAATATAGGTCTCTTGCTACTTAAATATTAGTAGACACGACATTGATGCTATCAACCTCGACCAGACAATATCTGAATTATATTTATCTAAAATTTATCTCATTTATGGAGTTATGAAGTTATCCTATAAGTCCCTTATAGAAAAGTGGGAAAATCACTATAAAAATTTACTCCAAGATCCAGATTGGAATATATGGGAGAGCAATACAGTATGGAGAGACAAACAAATAGTAACATTAATACTACTAACAACGAGGTCCGTAGTGCGTCAATTAAAATGAAATACGGGCGATCAACAGGACCTGGCAATATAGCTGTAGAGTTACCTAAAGCAGTAGGTCCACTTCTAATAGAACGAATAACTTTTCTAATGAATCAATGCTGCCAACAAATTAAAGTACCATCTGAATGAAAAATCGCTCACCAAGTGTCCATCTTTAAAAAGGGTAATCGAAAAGATCCTAACTACTACAGAGGATTAAGTGTCTTACCTACTTTCGGGATATTGTTTGGAAAGATAATAAATGGAAAAATACAAGATGATGTAGGACATCTAATTAGCGAAGACGAAAGTGTATTTACGCCTGGTAGATCTTGCACTGATAACTTGGTGATTGATGATATTACTTTCGAAGACTGGAAAAAGTTTGCCCAGACAAATTTTATGATTAGAAAAAAATATCAGTGGTCAGCTTGTGCATTGGCAAAAGATGTGCTTTATCAGATTTAAGAAAAATAATCCCTCTACATTTAATTATAAAGATAATTTTAATAATCCGCAGTTTCAAGTCGTAGACTGCAGTATTACCACCAGGCGATTTTCACACTAAACATTGCAAAATTTTTATAAAACATCTCAGTGTATAGAAAAAATAAGTATAACGACTTGTCGCTTTTTTCCTCCACCCCTCCTGCAATAAGCAAATACTACCATGGTTTTTATGCAAATCTGCCATATTTGTCGAATGTAGATGCTGATAATGAATAAAATACGATTTAGTTATAACTGTGTTTCATATTTCTACTTTGCAAATTTTTTATTATAATTTACAGTAGTTATCCCTATGTATCTACTATATAAATAAAAGCATTTATAGGTTTTTAATTGCCGTTTTAATGAAGTTTCATTTTACAGCTAATTCACAAAACCCTAATTTAATCAGTGCTAAAATTAGATATCTCGCATTTTAATTAATTAAACTAAAATTAACATTTTTTATAAAATATTTTCTCACATATCAGGATGGTTAACTTCAACTTGACTAAATAAAAAATAAATAGTAAGATACGTTACAATTATGTTGCTGTAATTGAACATCTAAGAAGCCCGAAAACTATGTTTGCGATTATCTCAAAAGAGCAGTTTTTGTGTTGTCTAGTCATAGTATTGAACCCACGATATGAATTACTGTACAACATGCACCAATATCAATGTCAAATAAAATTGAGTTACCTTCTACCTCTAATACCATTTTTTCTGGAGCTGAATTTTCAGGTTCTAATGAAGACAACAACCTTAGAGATAATAAATTTTCTTCCTTCACTTCATCTTGTATATCCCCTTCTCCTAACAACATAACTTTCTAACGATAGACAGTACTTGTATGTTTCACTTTCTTACAACTGAAACATTGCCATGTTTTTGCTGGATATTTTGATGAATCATATTTTCTACCACATCTGAAGCATGACTTACTTATATTATACATATCTTCTACAAGCTTGATAATCACCATCATTTTTAATTGTAGCTTCCTTTTTTCTGAACATTACTTTATGTAACTTTTCTTCAATTGCAGCTACATTTTCCGGTTCATTTCTTCTAACTTGACCTTTTGTAACTTTTGTAACAAGTCTGTCTCTAAGAGATTGTTTCAAAAATTGACTAAAGTTACAATATTGAGTCATATTTTTTAGTTTTGACACAAAACATTTAATATCCTTCTGCAGCTCTTGATTTGTGTTATAAAATGTATACCTTTTAGCGATAACTTACCGCTTTGGACTATAATGTTCAGTCAGAACTCTATTTAGCTCCTCAAATGGTTTTGAACTTGGTGGTTCTGCTGCTAATAAGTCTTTTAAGATACAGTAAACTTTTATACCAATTAGAGTAATCAATAATGGAAATTTCTTGGCTTCTTCCACTATATTATATAAAAATAATCGCTCAAGTAACTCTAGATAAGACGTGACATCACTTTTAGGAGAATCAAATTGTTCAATGCTCCTAATTAACAACATTTTTCGACTTTTACGTGGATTCTTCTGTGAATCGTCGCCAAATATGTTGTGTATTTAATGAAGCAAAGACAAATAAAATGTAACTATTTATTTACTTTTAAATGAAACGGTTACATGTACAGTGGTATCTCGATATACGAGTACCCTAATGATTTGAGATACGAGCCGCCAAGAGAACTATATTTTGCTTTGAGATAAGAGCAAGATTTAAGAAACCAGGAATCGCCCACTACACCGCTGTACAGGACCCCAACATGCGCCCCGCTTGTTGGGGTCGTGTCCAGCGTCTGAGTGCGCGCTCATAACAAGGCGCTGATCCTCAGTCGGACCATAGGACGGTATCATGTATCATCGCCAGTAAAATAAATGCATTATTTTAAAAATTCCAGCATTCACCGTCAAAGCGCAGCACCCAACCTCGAGCCAGGTATTGGACCATAGGCATGGACCATAGTATTCAAGCTTGGTATTTTTTCGATCCTCGAGCCTAGTACTCTCACCATCAACACTAAGAGGCGCCAACAACCGACCCTCACTCCGACCATGGTATCGATCGCCAGTTAAAATAAATGCATTTTATTTTAAATTTTAGCGTTCACTGTCAGAGCTCTGCTCTAGGCGAGGATACGATGTGATGGTCTCTGTAATGAACGCACCCTAACAGTTTCTCGCACTTTTTCGAGAACTAGACCTCAGAAAACTAGACCCTACCACATTTATGTTTATCACATTTATGTCTATAACTACGGGTCCTAAGAAAAGATAATGTTTATTAAATTAAAGCTTAAACTCATAGAAAAACATTAGCAAGGTGTGCGAGTAATTGACTTGGCGAGGATCTACACGATTTGGCGGGGATCTAAAAGACTTGGCGAGGACTTGTACGGACGTAGCACATCAATGATCACTTAACAAAAACAACTGAGGTGGTGTTTTCGGAGATGGAATGGATTAATGGCATCTCAATTAATTTCAATAGGAAAAATTGGTTTGAGCTACGAGTAATTTGTTATACGCGAAAGGTTACGGAACAAATTAAACTCGTGTATTAAGTTACCACTGTAATTCAATTGATCATAGTAGCGTGGGCATTCGGAGCTGCTCATCGACATGACATAACCTCACCTAATCCTGTCTATTTTTTGTTGTTCCTAGTGTCTACTGTTTCGATGCAGAATTAATATATAACAACCAAGAAGAAAGAATGTGAACATATGTACAAATCAAACATGTTTGTGGTGTACAATTTTTTTTAAGTTAGGCAAATCTGCGAACCCAGCCATGCCTAGCCCTGATAAAATATCCGAATTTTCAACATTTAGTTTATAACGTCATAAATTACTCTGTGAAAATAAGATATATGAAAAATATTTTTATCCAACTAACTTCTTAACCTACAGTTTGTGTACGGACCTACCATGATCAGTGTGAAACTAACAAAAATGTAAAATTAATTCGGCGTAAAAATGTTACGATCTGTTTACGTTTGATTACTAATTGACATTGTTTATACCTACGTCGTAGGCTAAAACTTCGTGATTATTAGACTAAATAAAATCATTAAACTTATCGAAGTTAAAAATATTAAATATTTTATTAGCTTTTGTTACATTTATAAGTGCAAAACAAAACAGTAAGAGAAACTAAAATTTTACAGACGGTCAAACATATGATAAAGGTCTGTCCTGGGAAAATGGGTGACCCAAAAGAATCAAAATAATAAATTTAATTTCTAAACCGAAGAGTCATTCGAACATATACAGAAAGTGTACAGTTATGTCTAAGTACTAGAGTTATATCCTTTCCTATTCTTCTTCTTCTTCTTTTGGCATCATAACTCTGGATGGGTCTTTGCCTGTCTGGCTATGTACTTCCATTCAGATCTCTCTTGTGCCCTTCTTCTCCATTGTCTTATGTTCATTGTTTTCAGGTCGTCTTCCACGTCATCCAACCATCTCGTTCTGGGCCTTCTTTTTTTTCGCCTTCCTATGGGCTTCCATTGTAACATTTTCTTTGTTGTTTTTGCATCGTTTTGTCTCTGCACATGTCCCAGCCATGACAGTCTTTGACTTTTCACAAATCTTACAATGTCATAACCTTCATTTAACTCGTTAACTTCGTCGTTTCTCCTGATTCTCCATGTGCCATCTTCCTCTTGTACCGGGCCATATACTTTCCTCAGTATTTTTCTCTCGAATATCTTGAGTTGGGCTTCATCTTTTTTCGTCATTACCCAAGTTTCACATCCATAGGTTACTACAGGTCTAATCAGTGTTCTGTAGATAGTCATTTTGGTTCTCTTGTGTAATAATTTCGATGTCATCAATCTTTTATTAGCATAGTATGTACGATTCCCGCTGGAAATACGTGCATTAATTTCGCTACTTACGGAGTTCTTCTGATTGATTTCTATGCCGAGATATGTCAAGGCATCCACTCGTTCGATAGTATAGTTGTCTATTGTGATATTATTTTCATTGTCAGTTATTCTTTTGACTGTCATATACTTCATTTTTGCTTCGTTTATTTTGAGACCTCTTTTTCTTGCTTCAGGATCGATTTGTTTGAACACTTCCATTAGTCGTGGCTTATTCCTACTAATGATGGCTACATCGTCTGCATATGCAGTAATTTGTACTGATTTGGTGTTTATATGGCCGGTTATATTGGTTTTTCTGATGACTGCCTCAAGAGCTAGGTTGAATAGCATGGTTGATAGGGCATCTCCCTGTCTTACTCCCATATGTTGATGTTAAACAGGCCTGCGGCTTTTGAACCCTGCAACGTCATTTTTATGAGGCTGATGTATTTCTTAGGTATACCTAGATTACAAAGGTCTTCCAGCATTCTGTCTCTTTTCACACTATCAAAAGCTTGTTTAAAGTCTATATACATATTATATAGGCCTATGTCGAATTCATAATCTTTTTTTTGTATCGTTCTTAGTATGAATATGTTATCTGTAGTGGCTCTATTTGGTCTGAATCCATTTTGATAATCACCAATTATATTTTTGGAGTATTCTAATAATCTATTGTAGATTGTACCAGAAAGGATTTTGTATATTACATTTAGCAATGTAATTGGCCTATAATTCTGGCATTCCTTCTTATCTCCTTTTTTATATATTGGTTGTATGAGGCTAACTGTCCATTCCTCTGGCATTTGCTCCTTCGTCCATATTAATGTTATTAGGTAATGAATTCTTTCCCAGAGTTCGGATCCTCCATGCTTTAATAATTCTGCCGAAATTCCGTCTGTTCCTGGTGCTTTATTGTTTTTTAGTTTATTTATTATCTGAACTACTTCTTCATAACTCGGATTTTCGATGTGCAGCTCCGCCGTATAATATATTGTCTCGTTCTGATTATTTTCGTTGTCTGCATTTAGATTTTCTTCGAAATATTGTTTCTATCTCATTATAATTTTTTGCTTCTCTGTTAGTAGTTCTCCGTCCTTGTCTTTGCATATCGTTAGTTTTGGTCTAAATGACTGTGTGCTTTCTTTTATGCATTTATAGAATTTTCTGCTTTCGCGTCTGTTGTTATGCTTTACGGTTTCTTGTACTTGTTTTTTCATAACCTCTCTTTTCTTTCTTCTGCATATTCTAGTCGCTTGTATTCTTTTTTCGTTATAAATCTCACTACTTTTTCTTGTGTTTCTTTGAAGTTGGTTCAGCCTAGCTTGCCTTTTTTCCTCTACTGCAGTTCTGCATTCATCATCATACCATTCCGCATTTATTTGCCTTTTGGCTTTTCCGACAGTTTCCTCTGCTGACTCCGTTATAATTGTTTTTAATTGTCTCCATTCCTCCTCTGCAGTATCTTGCTCTCTAGTTCGGTAGAGTTTTATTTGGAGAGCATTTCTGTAATCTTGTCTCTTTCTTGCGCTTTTGAATCCTTCGACATTCCATTTTTTGATTTGAATATTTTTCCTTGCTACTACGAATATTTGCTACTGTCGCTATTTTCTGCCGTAATTTTGCTCCTACAAGATAATGATCTGAGTCAGAGTTCGCCCCGCGATACGTTCTGACATTAGTTATGTCTGTTGCCCATCTTTTTAAGGTGAGTATATGGTCAATTTGATTGGCTTCGTTAGTTTCTGGTATTTTCCATGTTTTTTTATGGATATCTTTTCTCTGAAAGTTAGTACTGACAACTACGTAATTATTTGCTGCTGTGAACTGTGCCACCCTGAGTACATTTTGACTGGTTTCAGTGTGCAAACTGTGTTTCCCAAATATATTTGCAAACGTTTCTTCTTTCCCCAGTTTAGCATTAAAATCGCCTAACGTTATAACAGCATCGTGTCTTTGGATTTTATCACATACATCCTGTAGTTCTCCGTAGAATCTTTCAACGTCTTCTTCATCAGCCTTTTCCGTCGGCGCATATATCTTTTCCTATATTTAAATAAAATTACTTATTTAACAAACAACCAAATGACCGAACGTAGAAAAAGTGTCCTAGTTGGCATATTGATAGTTTACTTAAAGAAAGTGAGATTGAACCGAAGAAGTAAGTCTCTGAAGGATTTCAGTTAAGCAGATAATAATCAGATTTCCCTTGAAAACCTTAAAAATAGCCAAAAGAAAGATAATGACTTACAAGTCATACGAGAATGGCTTAAAAATGTAGTTAAAACTATTTGTCAGGAAATAACCAAATATAGTGGAGCGATAGTTAGTTAGTCTAACAATAAGAGTTGGACAATGGATTCTGAAATAGAAAAAAAAAATGATACCTTTGAGATGTATGTATACAGACGAATGTTGAGAATCCCATAGGTACAAAGAGTTACTAATGTTGAGGTACTTCGTCGAATGTGTAAATAAAAATAATTACTAAGAATAATCAAAGATAAGAAAATGCAATACTTGGTTTTGGACATCCAAGTATGTCCTTTTTCGGACATACAGCATATTCGTATTCGGCTTATTTTATTAATTTTCGTATTGGTTACAATTGTTCCGTAAAATATTACCTAAAATTTTTTAAAACAAATTTTAATTACTAAACGAAGAAGGAAAATCGTGACGACTATGGCTTTCCTAAAATTTATAGTTTTTTCTTTTACGGTTCGTAAATATTCATGAATACACTTTTTATATGCAATATAGCCGATAACAAAACGAATGCCATTTAAAGTGTAAATCGCAATAATTTCATAAACGTGTTTAAATTAAAAAAAAATGGTTTTTGGAATGATAAAATCTATAACATATAGAAAAAATATTGCTTACAGCATTCTAAAAGATTGTGATAAAAGCGAAGATACCTTAAATTCTTATAGCGTTAGGAAAACTAACAAAGGACATTTATATACATTGTTAGTTGATAAAGAAGACGAGACAATTGATAATAATGGCGTTTTTAAAGGTAAGCGTTACTAGAAATTATTTTTAGAAACTATATTTTCAGTGAATTTAATTTTGTTGTATCATTGGTCCTTTATTTTATCTAAATTTATAAGTACTTTTAGATACCATTTTTAAATAACTTTTGCTGACTCTATACTCTTCCTTGTTGCTAATAGTTCTAAATAGCTCGGACGTCTTTGACTTCTTTCCAACATATTTTCTTAAACGTTCTCTTTTTCTCTTTCATTTTCTGTAGTGTTGCCCAAAATCGGTCTTGGTCTTGCAGTCTTGGTCTTGTTCTTGCGTTTTCGCAAGACCAAGATCAAAATGTTTGCAAGACCAAGACTGACCGTGCAAGATTTAAGCAAGGACAATACTTAGCCTGCGAGACTCTTGCATCTTGCAGTTAGGACTGAGTGTTGCTTTAGCGAGTATAGTAGTTCGGGTTTATGCTTAAAGACTTTATGAGACGCAAAAAAATATGTAATAAAAATTTGAAAAACTGAACTTATGCACATTACGAACAATACCATAAACATACATACCTAATCAAAATATTCATTAAAAAAAAAACACACATTTGACACATGCTTAGAGGTCATAATTGCAATGTAAAATTAAAATATTTTGTACACTCTTTTCCAGCATACGACTTTTTTGCTCTGAAATTAATTTGTCCAGATTTTAAGAATTGCCGCCCGCTAATCATAAAATAATCTTGCATTGCCACGCCGACAGTAGTATCGTATCGTATATTGGAAATTTTTAAAAATATGTCAACTTAGCTAATAAAAAGTATAACACTTATTGTTACGGACACCCACTTAATAATTCAATTTTTTTCCCATTATAATTTAGTTAGGAGGAATCTAAATAAACAAATCTTATCGGCCTAAAACTAAACATTGTTTCTGCTGAGTGTGCGATGAGATAATTCGTTTAAACAAAATTTGCTGAAAGAGTGCGACTAATATTCAAAAGTATCGAGACAAATTAATTACAGATAATGTCGCCTAGCGTGTAGCGTGTCGCCTAACAAAATACCGGAATATTTAGAATAATGAAGTAATTATATATAATTCTCTAATTCTCGGTTTGTTATTAGGATATTGAATAGTAACGGACATTTATAGTAGTAGTTATTTTTTCGAAATAGCTAAAATTCATTTGACAAGTTTACAATTTGACATGCGGGACAAATATTCAAATAGTTTTAGTTGGAGTAGTGATCGTTGGAATTATGGATCTAAAAGACCTAAAAGTAAATTTGATGAGTTTCTGGAAATAATTCATGCATCCCAAATTGCTTTGTGTAAATTGTGCCTACATAGAAAGGGTTAAAATGAAAATGAAAAACAGAAACACGTCAGGTTTAAGAATGCATCTAATATCTTTTCACAAAAAGGACAATTTACAATTATTTCTTCCTGAAAAACAAAAATTTGGTGGAGATACCACAAGCTTTTTACTAACTGCTGAAAAAAGTGGACATGTAAAAAAATATACTTATTACCTTATTACCAATTACATATATTTTATACCTACTGCTTTATTTTGGTAAACTAATGTATAATTTAAGTAGATATCTTATTTAAGTAGATAATTTAAAATAACTTCCTTTGATTATCATTGCTTTTTTACCTCTTCTTTATTTTTTCAAGTTATTTAATCAAGTCAAGTTATTTTGTCAAGTCTTATATAAAACTTATATAAGATAGTTTGTTATCTTATCACCTAAAGAATATGTGCCCTTGATTCATGTATGTGGATTTTTTGCCACATACCAATTTTCTTAAGATTTCCATTTCATATATGGTGGGGGTCCATCAATCTCTTTCTAGACAGATAATGTTCTTTAAAATAGAGTCAAGTTTATGTCATTAATTTGTTTTTTTTTGTGTTTTAACCATGTTTAATTGACTTCCGTGGGGAAGTAGATAGATGTTAGTTAGAGCATATGTACAGATTGCTTAGATCGTGGCTTCAAACCTCCATAGGAAAGTTTAATATATATGCAATATGCTAATGGGTAACTGCAAGACTTGCAAGACTCTTGCTGCAAGACCAAGACCAAGACTAGGTGTATCGGCGCAAGACCAAGACCAAGACTGTCTAAGTCTTGTCTTGTTCTGCATTTGGGCAACACTAGTCATTATCAAATACAGCACGCTCCATTATTCAACTATATTAAAAAAAAACACCTTTTTTCTTTCGTTGCTCATTCACAACTATTCGACAGAAAATCGCGCGTCTATGGAATGTAGTGCAAAAGTATTCGTATCTGAAAGCGTTCATTTAACGTAATGTTTGTTCTGTATCTGGCATACGCATTTAGTCGCCGGCGACAGGAAGGTCCGAGATACTGAATTCGGTATATCGCATACTGTATCTGTCGCGCGTCCCATGTGAAAAGCTCCATTTCAGTCTATGTAATATCTGCGACTTGGATACGCGTATCTCGGATACAGTATCCTCGTCTGAAAGGGGTCTAAGAGAGGATACGGTTAAAAAGAAAGGGACTGCACTACAGTCTAATTTCCACCTTAACACAAACATCTTTTCACTGGAAGGTTAGATTGTGTGATACGTACCCTTGATTAGTAGCTATAACCGGTCTATCCTACAAAGAGGATGGTTAGCCCACTCTTGCATTCTTTTACGTATTTAAGTATTGAACAATTTTGGTCTATTCCACAACTCCGTGGGTTAGCCCATTCGTGTTTTCAAATTGTTGTTATTTTCTATAATGCAAAATCACCTTACTGGAGAGATTTATGTTATATATACGGAAATGTTGGTTGGACCGGTTTTGCTTTAAAACTTTAGGTCGTTAGAAGTGATTGCAATCTATAACTCAATTGTCAACAAAATGTTAGTTAGGCCACTCTTGCTCTCATAGCCTCAATTCATTTTTTGTCTCACTGTCTACCACCTTCCCCTAATTCCATTGGGGGGAGGCCGTTTCGGATAACAATAATTTCGGTTAAAAATAACATTGTTTTTTATAGTATTCTTGGTCAAAGTATTGGTATTAAAAAATACTATGACGTGATTTCGTATATATATATATATATATATATCGTACATATATATATATATATTATATATATATATATATATATACATATATATATATATATATATATATATATATTATATATATATATATATATATATATATATATATATATAATCGGTTTAAAACGTCCTCCGACGTCTTCCGATGCCCAATCTCCATGCATCTCTATCTTCCCAAAGATCTTCGTCTAAACCTCTCTCTCGGATCTCTCTGTCTATTCCTTCTCTCCAGCTCTTTCTGGGTCCGCCTCTTTTTCTCTTTCCATGTGGTGACCAATCTATAATCTGTTTGGGCAGACGATGTTCTGGCATTCTCTGCACATGTCCATACCACTTTAGTTGTTGTACTCTTATATCTTCGACAATCGTATGTGTGACTCCCATAACCTCTCGTATACGTTCGTTATTAATTCTTTTGAGTTTTGATTTTCCTGCGTCCCGTCTCCAGTAGTCCATCTCCGTGGCTTGTAGTGTTCTTTCAGTAGTTGCCTTTAAATGCCACACGTCACTTCCATACATTACTATGCTCTTTATAATAGTGTTGTATATTCGATGTTTATTTTTTTTTGGATATATGTTGATCCCAGATAATACTATTTAAATGAAATGAGGTTAATGCTCGAGAATACAGAGAATGTAGCGTAGAAGTAATTTTAAACTGTTTATCCTCGTTTTAGTGTAGTGTTTTGTACAATTTATGTTATTTTTAATGTTTCCACATTCTACGCTTGCCGGATAGTTCTTATTTTGACGAAATGCCCCTGAAGATGCTATTTTAAGCGAAAGTACTTGGGCTAGATTTAATTAACTTGTGCTCGATAATAGCCTTATTTTCAAAGTTAATACTATTTAGTTGAGATATGGCCCTTCTACCCTGAGTGTTTCGTTTTTTTTTATAGCCTGATCTGATTTGCCGTCGTCTGTGATTTCTACTCCTAAATAGGAATATTTATTGTTGTACTTAATGTGTTGTCCGTCGTTTAAAACTAGATTTTGTTCTTTACCACCGATGTTCATGTACATTGTTTTATCTATGTTGACTTCTAATCCCCATTTTTTGTATTCTTCGATTAATTTTCGAGTCATGTATTCTAGGTCGTCATATTCGTTAGCAATCACAATTTGATCATCAGCAAAACATAGGGTGTACAGGTTGTTATTGTTTAATTGTATACCCATGCCGCTGCATTTCCGCTTCCAGAGTTTTAATGCTTGTTCCAGATATATTTTGAAAAGTGTCGGCGCTAAGCAGCATCCCTGCTTCAGTCCTTTGTCTACTACAAAACCTTTGGAAACATTCGTTCCTATTTTAACTTTGGCGTTGGCGTTCTCATATAGTTTTTCCACTGTTTTTCGCTGTTATGAGATTTGAGTTGATGTTCGTTTGTCTGAGAGTGTTCCATAACTTATTTTGAGGGATGCTATCGTAGGCCTTTTTTAGATCAACAAACAAAAAGTGGACTTCTTGATCTACAGCAACCTTTTTTTCTATAAGTTGGGTGATACAAAAAAGGTGGTCTATGGTCGATCTACTAGCTCTAAAACCCGCCTGTTCTTCTGCCTCCATATCAGTGTATTCTCTTTCTATTCTATTTTTGATCATTTTCCGATAGATTTTACTAATGGTACTAGTAACTGCTATTCCACGGTAATTGTCGCAATTTTGTTTGTTTCCCTTTTTATGTACAATGGTTTATGTTGAAATGGTTGAGGTTTTAAATTCGGCTGGAACCTCTACTTTGTTTATGCAGTTTTGAAAGAGTATTGTCAAATGCTCATATAGTTTTTCAGTTCCATATTTTATCAGTTCTGAGGGTATATTGCCAGGTCCGGGCGCGTTTTTGTTTTTGAGTGAAATACAGATATCCCTTACTTCCTTTTTCGTGATTCTTATAGGACATGCTTCAACGCGTATGTTTTGGTTACTTTCTTTTATTTTAAATTCCATTCGGTCTTCTTGTAACAGCTTACTGAAGTACATGTCCCATGTTTCTAACGAAATTAATGAGATTAAATCTTTTTTCTTGTCGTTGGTCCTAAGAGATTTAATAAGTTTCCAGCTTTCTGTACTTCTAGTTCCTCCTATGTACGTATTTAATTTTTGACAGTTTTGACCCCAGGATTCATTTTTTTTCTGTCTTATCATTTGTCTCACCTTAGCTTGATGGTTTTTGTAATCAGACCAATTTGTATGTTTTTGCACTTAAATATTGTTCATACTTTTGTTTCTTTTGTTTTATCGCTGTGTCTATTTCTTCATCCCACCAGTATGGAGTATTTTTGTTTTTCTTTTCGTAATATCCAAGCGCTTCTTTTGCTGCAGAGTGAATACTTTCTTTAATGTAATTGTAGTGGTCTTCGATGTTATTAAAATTTATGTTTTCAAGTTTCTCGTTCAGTCTGTTTTGATACAATATTTTTACACTATCTTGATCTAGGCTGATAAGATTATATCTTACATCTTCTGCCATCTCTGAGCGAACTACTGGTTGTTTCAATATGGCTTCTTCTTGAAAACATTATTTTTGCTTTTAAGAAATGGTGATCGCTTCCACAAACTGCGCCTCTATAAGCTCTTACGTCGTAGATTTTAAGATTTGATCTTTGGCGTACAATCAAGTAATCTATTATAGATTTTAGATTCCTTGTTCTCTGTCCCCAGGTGTATTTGTGTACTTCTCTTCTTCTTCTCTTCTGTGATTTCGTAATGTTTTCTAAATAAGCAAATACAGAATAAAATAATAAAATAAAGGAAAATGAATAAGTTTTACATGCTTTTTAAAAAAATCTTTTATTTTCTTTTGCGTTTTTCTTTGACAACAATGTTTTAAAGCTATATCTCTCCATCCTTGGAGAACGCCATGAAATTGCCTCGTTTGATTGTTCGATGAAACGTAAAGCAATCTGAAAAGGACAAAACTTTATTATGAAATGAAAACAAAAATTAAGAACCTCGTGTCCCTAACTAATTAGGCCTACTGTATAAAATTCTTATCTTTAAGGCATTAAAAATCTCGTCGGCGGTCTCGTGTTGCCTGTTGTCTGGCAGTTGGGTCGTCATCTTCGTCGTCTGATACGCTCAGGTTGTCTGGATGAAGAACGATGTCATTTATGTCCTGGTGGATGAATCTACTTTCTGAGTCATCGGCTGATAACCTCTCACGTATCTCTTCTTGGTTAATTTCGTCACATCCCGGCAAATGTTTTATTAAAGGTTTAATTTCTTCTGTCGATTCTTTACCATTCTATTCATTAGAATCGTCAATCAAAATCCCATCAAAAAGTTTGCTCCAGCATTTTTCCAAAGTTGAAGATTTGATCTTGGCCCACGACTCTGCACACTTTCATTGTTAAAGATTTGAGAATTTCGGGAACACTTTTGGATTTATTTGTCTCTTGTAATAACAGATAATAACAGAATGCTCCGCTATAATGTCTCTTGAATGTCTATATTACTCCCTTGTCTAACGGCCTGAATGTCACGGCTCGTGACATTCGGTGGCAAAAATCTGACAATTGTCACCATTTTGTAGATTTTGAGGGTGAGTTATCACATTGTCAAGAAGCAACAATGCTTTGATGGAAAGGCTTTTTGATTTTAAAAAGGATTTTACACTTGGGACGAATTCATTTGCCAAGCATTCTAAAAATAAAGTGGTCGACATCTATGAGCTTTTTTTGCTTCTATAAAAAACTGGAAGTTTTTGGAAATATCTTTATCTTTCTAGAGCTCTTGGTTTTTTTTTATTTCCCAACACACATAGGCATTAATCGGTGAGTGAAATTAATGGAATTGTTTACATTTTGCGATAAAAATTTACTTTTTATTGACGAAATTATAGAAATTGTCAGCCGTTTCGGTTAAAAGGGTTTTGGTGAAGGGAGGTGTTCTCTCTCACTCTCTCTTTAATCCTGACCCTCCAGGGGGAGTGTAGTGGTCGACGTGATGTCGTCTATTGTCCGTCTCGAGAGATCTCTGTCTCTGGTCATTTCTTTTAATTCATGCATAGGTCTTTGGCATATTCCTGTAATTTGATCTATCCATCTTGTTGGGAATCTTCCTCGTGATCTTCGGCCTTCTACCTTTCCTTGTATTATGAGTCTTTACATGTTTGCTGTGTTTGCTCTCATAACATGCCCAAAATATTTTAATTGTTGGAGATGTACTTTACTAGAGAGTCGTTGGCTAACTTTTTAGCTCTCTTATATATCTTAGTATATCAGGTTCTTCTTCCACCTCGTCAGAGATTTGGCTAACAAGCTCTTGGCGTTGATCATCTTTATATAGGTCCCTGCAAACGATCTCCATGTCTCTGCTATGTCTTCTCTGTTTGTTCTCAGGGTTCCAGTGTTATCTTCAATGGCCCAAGTTCTGGCTCTGAAGTCTCTTGTCAGGTAGCGTATTTTTCTAAATAGATCTCTCGGCTGATTATTCTGACCATGTCTCTCAATTTCTTTGCATATACTTTGATAGTACTGTTTTCTGTCGGCCTTACATCTTCGTTTTATTTCTTTATTGAGGTTTCTTAAACTAGCTTTTTTCCCTTTCACTATGTATACCACTTTTACAAAGATTTCTTCTATTCTCAATTATTTTAAGAGTTTCATCTGTTATCCAGTGTTTTCGTTTCACCGGATTATTTTTCTTTGAGCGATCCACTGGTGTTGTTACGCAATGTTTAACAGTCTCCCATATTTTTTGTGATGTTCCGTTACGAATAGAGGGCATACTTTTCTGTACTTCCTGTAGAAGGGAGGTGTTACTGCAACAATTTTTTTACGTTTTTCGTTTTCTCTGCCATTTAAACTTTAAACAAGTAGATGCAGCGAACCCCGACCATACTTTCGAAGCTTAAATGGATCATATAGTTGAATTACTATTTTTGCAAATTTTATAATGTATTGGTTATCCGATACCGATATTAAACGCATTAAATTTGCAAATAAATAATCAGATTACTTTCAATTGGTATATTTGCAATAAATTCACAATTCACATTATTGTAAGGTCATTCAAATTTATGATTTTAGATATTTACCTTTCTGTATATTACATCATACTTAATATTATGAATTAGATATAGTATGATCTTGATATTTTCATCCGCCTGACGGAATAGTCGCCCGTATAAACAAACTAACAAAAGTTCGAACATTTTTTTATTTGAATTATGTGACTGTTTTCACGCCAGTCCGCTTCTGAGCGAGTTAATTATTTCTAATACAATTACTAATCGATAAAATGTTTGTATACTATAGTGACCTTGCAATTTTTATCATGATTTCCTGGAGTTGGTCAAAGATCGCAACCAACAAACCGTGTCCCACTACGCTCTTCGCGGAATTCCGTTCAAACTATGTACTAAAAGTAACCATCAGTTCATCTTTGTGGTGTAATATGTATACAAGACAGTATTAAAATTCAGGTGATGTAATATGACATAATAGTAAAATAATTATATTGCAATTTACGTGAAATCGTTAATCCTACGTTACGATGAGTGCGGAGTCAAATTCAAATCGAAGACGGAGTCACTTAGTATATACTGTACTGCAAGATGGATCTGAAGTTAGATTTGGAGAACCAAGAGGTAGGATGTTTGTTATTTGTCACTGATATAGGATAAACATGAGGTTATCTTGCTCCCGAACATGATATCCTGCGCCTGCGGTACAATAGTACAATGTTGTCAATTTTATATTTTTTCTTGAGTTCTTAACTACGAGAAATATTGTATTATTTCTAATAAACATAAATTCAAAAAAATTTGCATTAACTCGGTTATTGCATAAATGGTTGAAATAGGTGAATCATAAAGTAAGTCTGCGTTTAGCGGGAACTCACAAACAAATAATAATAATTAATTCTGACCCGTGTTTGTTTTATAAATATCGATTTAAACAATAAAAACTAGTGTTAATGATAAGTAAATCGCATAATACTATCATTGTATTTGACTGCTATTTTAAGTATTGTAACTTAAACAATTCGTTCAAATATAATTAGTGTGCGGTCATCCACTTTGTGAATTCATCCGAGTATGCAAGCAGTGTCTGAAAACGCATATTTTGCGTAAAGTCCTTTTACCCTATGACGGCTGATATGCAATTAGGATATGATCAGTGGGCCTCAAACAGTGGGGCGTTAATATTTAATTCCGATCGCTTAAAAAGTAAAAATATTTAATTTCCTGTTCAGTAATAATATTGGATTTTACTGTATCAAAGTCAAATAAAATGAATATATTATGTATATACAGGGCGTGTTAAAAGAAGCGGGACAAAATATTTTGAATACTCGAAATTATTTGTCGACATCAAATATTTATCAAGGTCTCTTATAAGTCTCTATTTTGCGTAGAACGAAAAAAATACTTGCCAAGTTGCTGGTATGTCCAAATTTGAATAAAATACTTTCAAGACTTTACTTTCTGCAGACACTGTATTAATTATAACCTTGAAACAAATTGGCACTAAATTACTTTCCAGTTTTCAGCAATAAGCAAAACAAAAGGTTTAAACACGTGTTGTCCAGTACTTAATTAATATCATAGCTGTTGAGAGTATGCAGTCCAGTAATTAGACCGAAGGTACTTTATCGTTTAACTATAGTTTATTTTTATGAACGAGAGAGTAATTAGCATAATTTTAACTGGTACCTCCGACCACTCCATGGGCGTGCTCAAGATTAATTGAAAAATTACTTTGAATAATTGTAAAAAATAAATGAATTTTTTCAGTGTTATAAAGTGTTATGTGTATGTAAACAAAAGTGACCTCTTTTATCACACACTATATTAGAACTGACTGGCCTACATTAAAAAGGGTTTTAAAAAAATTCACATTTTTTTTTTAATTTTTAAAAATTACAAAAGAGAAAAAGAGTTTTTAAAACCGTCTAAGGTATGATAAATAGATGAATAAAAATATTAATATAAAACTTACAGCTACTTGTTACAAATCCAAATCAGATTCAGAAGATGAACTTTCAGAACCAAGATTTATAATAACTGGCTCGATCATTTTATCAGTAATATTGTCCAGCTTCCACATTTTTTCCTCTTCTTTAATAGTGTGATTTACTGCCTTTTCCCAGTTTTCAGGTTTTACATTATTTACGGCCTCCAAAAACAACTGTTTAACATCATGAATTTTAAAAGTGGTATTTTTTCTTGAAACTTCACTCTTTATCTGTGCCCATACCAGTTCAATCGGGTTTAATTCACAATGATATGGTGGGGATCTAAGTACTGTCATTCCACGATTTTTGGCAATTTCATCAATTTCGTATTTTTAAAATTTTTCTCTATGAAGTGCAGTATTTGTCTTAAAGAAACATACTAATATGAAAATGGGGAGAATATTATACATCATTCTTAATAGACGAAAGACTAAAATGTATTGCAGAAAATTAAATCAGGGTGTTAAGCAACAAAACAAATCATCAATGTAGAAAACTAGAAAAAGCGATTAAACTAGTAAAAATGAGAGAGCGCCTGAACAAAAAAGTACTCTCGTGGAAATTAAAAAAAACATTAAACAAATTATTTTTTATATTAAGGAATATTTTTGAGGTACTTTGAAAAGAAATTTGAAGACATTTTCTTATTATTTTATTCTTGAAATAATAAGTCTTGTCTACAAAGGAAGAATCAAATTTGTACTCACTGATCTAGAACGCCGCAATTTCAAGCCGTAATCATACGTAATAAAAGAACATTGAACTTGTTTAAGGCCGTTAGACTAATAACAGTTTTTATCGGAATTGAAAACTAACAACTGCAAAGAAGCTCATTTGTGTAAAACAGAAACGTAAAAATAGAATAGAAAATCGTTATGTTTATATGGAATTTGTTAAATAATCGAAAACATTTACAAATACGTGTGTTTACGTGTTTTACGTGGTTTTTAATATATATAGTTAGTCCAGACGGGTTAGCAGCATGGCAAAGTGCCCCAAATTTTATTATTCTTGCCTTTAGAGGAGAGAGAAGTTAATATTTTAAATTTAAAATCAAGACTGAATTCCGTCGATTGCGTTAGTCGCCACCTATATTTTAAAGAGAACCGTTTTTCTCAATATCTCCACGCTTTTGAAATTTTCGAAAAAATGTAAGTGGTAAGGACTGAAATTGTTTCAAATTCGACTTCCTACAATTTCTTTTTTACAAATTTTTCGTGCTGTCACGAAATTACAACAATTTTAGTCAGTACCATCTCTCATTTTTGGTTCTATACATTCATGTCGCTAAGTTAACTCGAAAAATATTGACGAAAAATTTGTAAAAATGAAACTGTAGGAAATCGTATTTGCAACAATTTCAGTCCGTAACATTTTTGTCGAAAAGTTGAACATGGAGATATTGAACAACAATGTTTCTCCTTTTTCATTTTCAAATTCAAGACGGTGGCGAACGCAATAGTTCGATTTCCTCTGAAATGTAAACTATACAGAACCACTGTAAAGCTAGTCAGGATCATGAGAACCAATATTGGTCATAAAAGAAGAAAAACGAACAACGAGTATATGTTGAAGAAATGAGAATGCTTAGGTGGCAAGAAGAGTAACAAGAAATGATAAAATTCCCCTACAGTTTCTAATGTAGTTTTGCTTATTATCATTCCCATTTGTTTCCACACCTGCCTGCAGTCTATTTTATCTGTGTGCGATGAGTTTTGTCTGCAGAGTATTTTGGTACTCTTATCAGCGTAAGATAGAGCCAGCCTTAATAAAATAAACAAAAACAATATTAAAAAACATATAGACCTTGCGGCCTCAATTAATATGGTGATAGCCAGCACATGCTTTGAGCGTAAAAATATACACAAAGGCATTTGAATTAGCCCAGACGGTAACACAGTCAATCAAATCGACCATATAGTTGTGGACGCAAGACATTACAGCGATGTTATGAATGTACGTACAAGGAAGCAAAGAAGGTAAATTCGAGGTGAACAGACAACGAAACCCTGTGATATTTAGAAAATTTGAACACAAACTTAAAGAAAAAATAGAAGACCAAATGAGTAGTACTGTTGAAAAACATAGATAATTGCTGGAATGAGTGCGAAAATATCCTGAAAGAAGTAGCAACAATAGTTGTAGGAAAGAAGAAACAAGAAAGGAGGATATAATGGTATGATGCGGAATGCGCACAGGCAACTCAAAAAAAGAATTAGACGATGAGAGGGGAGAAAAATAATATACCAACAGAAGAAGAAGTTGCCAAGACAATAAAAAGTTTAAAAAAACAACAAATCCCCTGGTTTAGATGGTATACCCCCTGAGCTGTTCAAGTATGGAGCAAACGTCAAAAAAAATTACATAATAAAATTTTTTGCATATATTTAAAAGGAAGGAAAACTCCCAGACAGTTGGAATGTAGTTATTTTAATACCTATTCACAAGAAAGGAGATCTACTAATATGTGACAACTATCGAGGTATTACCCTTCTAAATACGACTTACAAAGTACTGGCTTATATACTTTATGATCGTTTACTAGTATTATACTGAGGAAAAAATAGTCAAATTCCAATGTGGATTCCGAAAAGAAAGGTCAACAAGTGATCAGATTTTTCTTCTCAGACAAACCTTAGAAAATACATATGAATATGGAATTGAAACCCACCATCTTTTATAGATTTTAAAAGCGCTTAAGACAGTGTAGACAGAATGACAATCATGACAAATCCAGATATTCCCTCGCATCTAATAACATTGGTAAAGGCAACTCTTTCGAAAGTTGAGTGCCAAGTCAAGGTACAAAACAGAGTGTCAAGGTCTTTTCAAATACATACTGGATTACGCCAGGGAGACAGGCTATCGTGCCTATTGTTTAACATCGCGCTAGAAAGAGCCATAGAGAAATCGAGCATAATAATCAGAGACACGATCATTAATAGAAGTGTACAGATATTGGCCTACGCAGATGACATTGACATAGTAACACGGAAAAAAACGAGACCAGATACATTGCGAAGGCAATGGGACTGCAGGTCAACGTATCCAAAACAAAATACATGAAGGTCATGAACAGCACACAAATAGCGGCACCACAAGATCTGGTGACAGAAGCACACACATTCGAAGGGGTCTCAGAGTTTGTATATCTTGGAACACAACTAAATAGCAGCAACCTAGTAAGCTTAGAAATTAAAAGAAGAATATACCTGGCGAACAGAGCTTACTTGGACTATGGTATAAAAAGCGACGAAGAACTGTTAGGCCGCTTTGAAAGAAGAATACTTAGACATATATACGGAGGAGTTCAAGAAAGCGGGATATGGCGCAGGTACTACAATTTTGAATTGTATCAATTATATGAAAAATGCAACATCGTCCGGTCTAATAAAATTAATAGACTAAGGTGGTTAGGACACCTTGACAGAATGGACACTGGAGACCCCCAAAGACAGATATTGTATCAAGAGCCAGTCGGAACCAGGAAGAGAGGCAAGCCAAGATCTAGGTTTAAAACTCAAGTCGAAGATGACTTGAGGAATCTAGGGGTCAAAAATTGGAAAGCCAGGGCGAAAGATAGGGGGGAATGGAGACTAATTCTTGAACAGACCAAGACCCACCCAGGGTTGTAGAGCCAAAGATGATAATGAATTAAGGGCTAAATACCTTACTACAACTTAGATATTCTGATTCTTCAATAAATACTTAAAATTCAGCATATTCATTCAAGTTATAAATAGTTTTATTTTGAGAATTTACTTTTTGGTGTTCGAGCGCGATCATTTCAAGTGTTCCGCCCAGAATTTATTTACACACAGTGTATTGACTCGGTGTTTGCCTTTCATAGGTTGTCCATTGTGCATGAAAAAGGGCATTGGTTTTTGGAACAGGTGGTCCATGTACTGTCGTTGGAAGCATGAACATAAGGTGTCATTTTCATCTAGCTGACTCCATCTTGCTCTGTTGTTCTTCATAGCGACCACGCCCGATCTCATTTGGTTCAGTACTGTCCATGTCTTCCAGTCGCAGTTCAAACCAATTGGTATGTCTGGTTTCAGTTTATATTCCAATACCAGTCTGGAGGTTTCCTGAACACCAATGAGAAAACCTTTCCTGTATTTCAGCCGTAGTACGCCGTGTGAGTGCTCTTTCGCACCGAACATCACATGGTACTGCGTGGTTCGTCTTCGCAGGTTAGGTTGATCAATTCTTGGACACTATTAAAGTTTCTTTAGTGGCGTTGCTTTTAGGCACCCTGTTATTATTTGGCATGCTTCGTTTAGGATTACGTCTACTTTCTTAACGTGTGCCGATCTACTCTAGACAAGGCATGCATCTGTGGAGAAGCTGAGTAGTTTGGCTGTAGTTAGGAGGACGTTCGGCTGGGCGTCCCATTTAGAGTAGCGGAGTTTGCGAAGTACGCTGTTACTGGATGCTACCTTCAGAGCGATCTTTTGGCAGTGTGCTTTATATGTGAGTGTTTTGTCCAACTTTACTCTAAGGTATATTGGAACCTCCGCGTATCCTATTTGGTGTCCGTTCCATTTGATCTTTAGCTTTTTTTGTCTCTCTCGATATTAGGTGGAAAGAGTACACTTGGGTCTTGGCAAGCTTAGGCTTGTCATGCCTAATGCAGGGTTAGTGTGATCCTATTATAGTAAATTGTAAGGTCGTCCTTGGCTTCCTCGAGCCTGGATTCGACCCCTTTGAAGTTTCTTAATTATTCTTCTAGTTCCACTAGTCTCTTTTCTTCACCTCAAAAGAGACATACTATTACTTGTTTTTAAGCAATGCTTTTACGACGCTTGTGAACTTTTTACCTTCTGTTAATGGTCAAATTAACCCCCCCCCTCAGGGCATATAAAGTAAAAAATTAATAAAGAATAGTAGGAAACTGTAACATGCAACTTGTCCTTCACACATAATAGAAAAAATCCAAAACGCTAATTTAATAATTAAATTAACACTTTAAATATTTAGAATACAATAATTATTGTAAAATTAGTTTTAATTATAATTAAACACAATAATTAGTACACAATAATTATCAATATTTTTTATTATATTTAGATATAAATATTAGATATTAATATTAGGTTCAGGATAAGAGAGTACAGTCCGACAGGATTGTATCTGTGGCAGTCTTGTGGACTATCACGGGCTGTGTTCATCTGCATGTGTTAGCGGTAGAAGGGAGACATCTCGGTGAGAGAAGAGAACATTTGACAACAGCCAAAAAAAAAAGGGAAAGATCAATGGAAAGTGGGCAAGAAGAGTGGAACAACACGAAATATGTTGCCCAATGGACCAATATGCTGATCACGAGCCTAAGGGACTGGGTAGATTGTCTGTTTTAGGGCATATTTTCGTAGCATCAGAAAAAAAGATACAGATAAATGTCTACATTGCGAATATTACTTACACAATGCTGGAGTAATCCTAATAATACAAGCAAAGGTAGAAGGCCGAAGATCACGAGGAAGATCCCCAATAAGATGGATAGATCAAATTACAGGAATATGCCAAAGACCTATGCATGAATTAAAAGAAATGACCAGAGACAGAGATCTCTGGAGACGGACAATACACGACATCACGTCGACTACTACACTCCCCCTGCGGGGTCAGGATTGAAGAGAGAGAGAGAATGCTGGAGTGTAATATATGTACAGTGGAGAGAAACAGAAGAATGTATAGAAAAATAGCTATGGACCCTGTGACTGTGAGAGATATGATCGTTAAGATGACAGAAAGTAGGGAGGGATGGAATAGTGTTCACAATTAGATTCGAACAATGATTAAAAAGAAAGAAAAAGAAGAGAAACATCAACCGAACCAACGACAGGGATAAGATCTAAAAAAGAGAAGGCAGTGTTCCAGAAATGCCGCCAGCCTTACAGCGGCCATCCCAATTTTAGAGTACAGATAACTGAATCATTGACAGATACCTGACTCATTGGCACTGCTGTCTTAAGTACTATAAATTAAACTAAAACCCAAATTTTAAGGATTAAATATGGAGGAAGCATAAAAAAATCGGTGCTAAACCAAAGCCCCTCCAGAAAAAATCTGGGTACGCCACTGACCATATATGTCATCATACCGTCGTGTCTATTATATGCTATTATCTTTTAAAATAGGAGTATTCTTCTGAATTCGCGTCATCGCAAAGTTGGGCCATGCACTTACCGAACAATCATCGTATTTGTCACATTGTATCGTTTATTTGCAACATATCTGGTCACGCATTTAATTTGTACTGTTTTTGTATGACGCAAGAACTCATTTGCGAAACGAAAATAATTATCCATTTGTGTATTCTTTTTATACTCTATAGAATTATGTTTTTCTTTTAGTTTCATTCATGAATATCAAAAACTTTGTTGTTTTTAAAATAAATTTAATTTAATTTATTAGCGTGAATAAACAAATTTTAAATAAATTGTTACAGAAAAAATTTAAGCGCTTATTAAAATTATTAAACTTAATCCAGTCCAATATTTAAAACATCCAAGCAATTTACCACGTATTAAATTTACATAACATGAACTTATGAAATTGATCTTGACCCTGACTCTCAAATGTAAAATCGCGTGTAACTGTATAACGTAACAGTGAGAGTAGTTAGACAATAATTAACATTAAAAAATATACACACGCGCACATAAACCAGACACCATATGATCGACAATGTTATGATGTAAAGCAGTGTTGTCAAATGTAACACGGATATTGCATGGAAATTAGAAAGATAAAAAAATTTCGGATGAAATATGCGTGTATAAAAACAGTAGGAAATAGCATATTAAATATAAGAGTCAAGATTTTTTTTTTGCGTATTGGCTTTGGTTTAGAACCTTTAGCCCCGTAATTACATGTGAATATTAGTATTCATTCATACAGGATTGTACTCCTTGTAGGATACTTTTCATGCTCAGGGATTCATCAGAGCGGCTTCATTATAACAAACAAGAGCATAAACCACGGTTAAGTAGGTGGACAACATAAATGGTAAACATACAAAGGAAAGAAGCAGAAATATCATAATGATTGTAAACATTTTTATATTGTCTTCACTTAATAGAAGATTTACGTTAAATGGTGTACTTAAACCCTCTTTTATCAATTCTTTTAGCAGTCACGTGCTTGTATTACGATGTAGTGGGCAGTTGAAAAATATGTGATTTAAATCAACTATACTAGTTTCACACTCACGTCGATCTGTTGGGAGAACTCCTATTTTTGTTTAGATGTTTCGGAAAACATCCATGATCTACTTTTAATCTTTAGACAGTTGACACTGTTTTTTGCTTACTGTAATATCTTTGTAAAGTTGTTTTGCAGCTACCGTTGGTTGTAATTTGTATAAATTAGTACCTCTGGTTTCATCAAATTGAATCCATCGTCTGTCCCATTTAAATTTAATTTGTTGTTTGATGTAGGCAACTAGGTCACATGTGTTGAATTATTCTATCACCATATGTAGTTGCTGTAATGGATTTTTAGCTATAGAATCAGCAATAGTATTGCCGAAAATATCTGAGTGTCCCTTAACCCATACAAATTTAACACCATATGGATCTGATAGTTTTAGTAACTGTTGCTATTGATTGTGAATTTAAAGTTTTGTGAGGAGTGTAAAATATAAGGGATTGGACAAACCTCGATGTCCATGCACTCTATAGAGCCACACAAGATCGAGAGGAGTAAGTATGCCAGAATTGTCGCCAACATCCACTAATTGGATAGGGCACCATAAGAAGAAGAAGGAGTGTAATACTGACAATGAATCACTGCATATGACAATTTTGTTTCACTGGTTTTCAAAGCACAATTCAAGGGCTTTGTATATAGCACATGCTTCAGAAGACAAGATGCTGGATTGATTATTTAAAATAAATGATCTTTTAATCTTCATTTTTGCTACAAAGTAAGCACACATGTTGGTGATTTTGACCCGTCTGTATAGATCACAATATGGCCTGCATAGTCACCTAAGATTTTTTTGTGAGTGGTGTAACAAAATTCGTTTTGGTATTTAGGAATAATAATATTTGTAATAGGTAAAGAAATAATAAATAAGACTTACTCACAATTAATTTAATTTAACTATCAGACGACCGGTTTCGCTTTCTACAATATGCAAAGCATCTTCAGGTCTCGATACAAAGTTCAACAAATGCTGAAATGATAAAAACCCATATTAGGGTGTTGTCTAATAAAGATAAACAAATTAGATGTTATAAATTACAATAATTATGCCAATATTACATGTCTGTGGTTTTATTTAAATTAGTAAGTTGAATAATAGGTATAAAAATTTTTTAAAAAGGTTAAACACCTTTTTAAAAAATTTTTATACCTATTATTCAACTTACTCATTTAAATAAAACCACAGACATGTAATATTGGCATAATTATTGTAATTTATAACATCTAATTTGTTTATCTTTATTAGACAACACCCTAATATGGGTTTTTATCATTTCAGCATTTGTTTAACATTTATGGAAAGTTTATCACAGGGTATATTTAAATTAATATTGTCATATGCACTTTTTATGTCGATAATCAATGCACCTGTTGTCATGAAATTAGAAAAACCTATTTGAACATCTGTAGTCAGATGAACTACTGCATCCGTGTTTCCATAGCCTTGTTTTTATCCATATTGTGTTGCTGGTAGAATATTATGCCACCTTAACCAAATTTCCATTCTCAATTTTAAAATTCTTTCAAAAATGTTTTAATCATGCATGACAATAATGTTATTGGTCTATATGATTCCGGATTATCTTTGCTTTTCCTGGTTTTAGAATTAATATAACAAATCAATCATTAAATTTGTAAGAAGGTATTCCAGTTTGCAAAATACAGTTATAAACATGTAGTAGTAGTCTTTTAGCCAGTACACCCATTTTTTGTAACATAATATAAGAAATCTGATCTGGACCTGGAGCTGTGTTTTTGGATATCTTGACAGCAAATTCCAGTTCGGACGATGTTATTTCTTTTAATAAATAATGTTCTTCTAAATGTAAACCCATCTGAGGTATATGTTTGTCAACAAATGGTGAACATAACTTCTGAAGAATATCTTCTGCAACTGCGGAAGGACCATGTTTGATGTTTGTGTTTTTGTTGGTTAATTTGTTAGCCACCTTCCATATTTGAGTTGATGGGCAACTAGAGTTAAGACTGGAGCAAAATTTAATCCATGTTGTTTTGGCTTTGTGTTTAAACATTTTTTTAGTTGTAGCTTATATCTTTTCATATTCAACAAAGTTATTCTGTGTAGATGCTGTTTTGTATTTTTTAAGAGGATTCTTCTTAAGCTATAGCTGTGTATTACATTCATCATCCCACCAAACTGATTTTTGTCTATGTTTAAGACTAAAGGGTACGTTTTTGGGGATAGAAGCTTCGCTGCTTGTATTAATTGCTCTATTCAGATTAAATGCCATTTTATTACAGTTTTCAGAGTATACAACATTCTTCAGTTCCATTTCAAGACAAAACAAATGGTATTTATGTTCCAATGGATAATATTAGAGAGAGGTATAAAACACGAAAAAACAATAGATAAAGAAAGCGAAAGGCTAATTTGCGAATCTCAAATATAGTGGTACAATTTGTTTATATCATAATCTCGCATTCAAAGGTCACAGAGAAGCTACAAAGACAGACGGCGACTTTAGGAATAGTGAGAACTTATTAATAATGTAATAATAGTGTATCGGCAGCATTTAATTAACTTTGTATCGACAGACCTGAAGATGCTTTGCAAATTGTAGAAAGCGAAACCGGTCGTCTAGGTAGTTAAATTAAACTGATTGTGAGTAAGTTTTATTTGTTATTTCTTTTACCTATATTAAGAAAGATTTAAAAACAGTCGAAAAGCTAATAAAAGAAAGAAAATATCGGACATAAAGGATGGAAAAGTAAGAGAACAAGACGAATATCTTAGTTAAACAACCTAACAGAATAATGTGGTTGCAGCTTATAACAATTCTCAAGAGCAATTAAGTCGAAAGTTAGAGTTGTTATGATTATTAGCAAACTCTTCAAATGAGATAACACTTAAAGAAGAAGAAGAAAAAAAAGAGAGTTATTAGTCTCCTGCAAAATTTTTTATCAACGATGCTGATTTTTAAAAGAGAAATTCATTCAACAGGAAATTATAACAAAATGATTTCGTTTCAAGGTTGACATTTGTTGGGAATTTTCACAATTGTTGAATATGGTATATCATTATTAGCGATATGAGAAACATTAAGAATAATTGTTTTTAATCATTTTATATTATTTTTAAACTACATTATTATATTTTGAAGATTTTGAGGAGTTTTGTCCCCTATGCCTAAGGAGACTTCTTTTAAATAACAATATCTTCAAAGGGAATTATTCACTTTGTAAAGGCTGAAGAAAATAATGGCCGATTTAATCTACCGAATTTGACAAATTTAAATACTTATCAATTATTTTCTCTTTAGTTTCTGATTCTAATGTAACAACAAGGTATTATATACCTTTATCTAGTAATTTTTTCTGATTTAATACATAAGGAATAACACTTTATAAATTAAAAAACATACGATAAATTAGTTTTATGTTACCACTTCGTTGGTGGTTCATCAATTTTCGAAATTTACAATTGCTAGTTGTATTTTTAAAATTTACAATTGCCTACTGTTAATCTTTTACTATTAATTACTTTTCTCTCATGGGTTTTAATTCTTCCTTATCCTTCTGCCTATTTATTCGGTAGTTCGGTAGCTTACCCAGGATTTTATCTTAAAAAAAACTAGCACTATATCAACTACATATAAATTTATTATCGAACCCTCTATCGATTGAGCTACAAAGCTTGTTTCTTCCTGAAAATTTTATTCATATTTTAAATAGCAAAAGCCTGGTGAGTATGTTCCATGTCAATGTTCAATGTTGAGCAAATAAAGCACAAATGATAGATTTATTTTTGTTGGAATTTACCTTCGATGTTAGTTGCTTCTCATAGCACTGGCAGAGTAAAGCAAATCTCCGATACATAAACATCGATAGGGATTATTCATTTGCTAGTAGTTTTTGAAAGAAAAATAAAAATAATGGTGGTACTGTAATATTTGTACAGTGTTTATACCACTTATGGAATAAAATTGTTTGTGTCCATATTTTAGAAAATAATAAAAAACGTTGAGATATCTTAACTTTTAAATTTAAATGTACGCTTTTTAGACATAAATTTGAATGTACAGGGTGATCAATGCAAGTCTGGCGTAGTGCATAATCTGAATTCTAAATGAAACACCCTATATATTTTTGTGTTTTTAAAAGATCCTTAACAACCTGATTTCAACGAACTATATCATGTAGGGTCTATTATGAATAATACAAGGTGAAATTTTGAAATTAGGTATTTTCTTCAAGACAATGAATTCATAGAATACCCGAGGTAATTGATTGGATTACATTAAAATTAATGCTCAACATGTTTTCCACCTTGTTGTTGGCAATAACACAGTCTCCTATAAAACTCGTTCCGAACTTTGTTTAAAGTTTGAGGCTAAATATTCCGCATTTCTGTAGTTATCCTTACTTTTTGAGGTCTTCAATGATAGTTAATTGTGTTGCATATACTTTGTTCTTGAGATAACTCCACAAAAAATCCAAAGGCGTAAGATATGGCGACCTAGCTGGCCGCTCACTAGTCCTCTTCATCAAATCCACTTATTGAAGAAGATTTCATTTAAGTAATTTCTCACCATTAAAGCATAATGGGGTGTTGCACCGTCCTGCTGGAACCAGACAGTTTCATTCAGTAGGGTCGGATCTATTGGATTGGGATATAAGTTAGCCAACTAAGGAAGAACATCGTCTCTTAGCATGGTTAAATATTTTTCCGCTGTCAAATTATCATCTATAAATATAGGACCAATAATATGATCTCCTATAATACCTGCCCAAACATTCAACTTTTGAGGATACTGAGTGTGTGTCTCACGCATCCAATGAGGATTCTCCGCTGACCAATATCTACAGTTTTGTCAGTTTACCTCTCCGTTCAATCTAAATTTTGATTCATCAGAAAAAAGAATTGTGCCAAGAGCTATTTCATTTGTTAATTCTATCCATCATTCTTTTGCAGAAATCCATTCTACGATCCGGATCGTCTTCTGTTAGCTCCTGCACAAATGTCAATTTATATGGATGAAGTTTTATTTATGGAGACACCTTAGGACAGTTGTGTGACTCACATTATTTTGACGTGCAATTTGACGTGAACTTGACGTTGGATTCTCTGCGACACTTAACAAAATATCCACTTTTACTTCCTCTTCAATGCAGTTCGATTTTCTTTTTAATGGTTTGGCATATCTAAGTTCTCTGAATTGTGCATAAATTTTAGACACAGTACCTTGTGAAATATTAGGCAACTGAGGATACCTCTGATTAAATAAGTTTACTTTGCTAAGATTTTGCCAATAAGACCGATCTGTATTTTTATTATAAAGTAAGAAAGGTTTACGCCTTGGTCTTCACTGTTGGCCGATATTGTGGTTGATTTTTTACATTCTTTCTTCAAATGTTTAGGTTCATACATTCCGATGGAATCATCCTTTAATATTTATGTGATATCTCTCGTTTCTTCTAACGCTGAATCAAGTTGTTCAAATAACGGTTCTTGTGGTTTTTGAAGGTTCTAACGGTTGTTTGAAGGTAAAAATTTCTCTTCTTATATAAATCTTACAGTCAAATCAGCAAGATCCTAGATTTTTGAAAACATGACGTAAAGTATATATTTTAAAACTAACAACGAGGATATAAGAAAGTCCATGATCTGCCTAAGATACAAGGGACTCTTTGCACACTACAAAGATTTACCACATTCCATAAATATGGTTAGAAGAGTTAATTTATCAAAAAATGATTAATAATAATAGTAAATGTCAAATTGACTTACAAACTTATGTTAGGTAAGTTGGTGACACTTTAATGTATATTGGTGATAGCGGTTAGGAAATTTGGTGATATTATGGAAATTGTATATTTAATCAGATATTTAAAAATTTTATTCCATACAACGATCACATCTATAATAAAGTTTTTCATCGGTGTCAGAATCTTCGATAGATATGCAAATCTCGTGGTATGGTGTCAAACAAGATTAGCACTGAATCCATTGGGCTCCATTTCTCTTCTTAACATCAGTTGAATACAGGACTCCCCATAAACAACACTCCCAATCATCTATTTTACTTTTTTTTGCTTTTTAGACAGATTTGTATGAAGTCGAGGGCTGTTGCTGAAGATTTTCTATTACTGAAGTATTTTCATTTGTCGGTGTTAAGCACTTCGCACTTGAGTCCTTTTTTCTTGGCCTCTCTGGACGTTTTGCTGCTGTTCGTGTTTTCAAAATATGATCGACTGTGGCTTAAGGATTTAAAATATAAGTTTCAGGTGTTGCGTCAGTTGGAACTGGAAAAGCAGGAGCTATGTCAGTTAAAGATAAAGGCCGTTAATGCTTCTTTTGGAATAATATCTTCGTTTAAAGGACATATGCGTCTTTTTAAAAGCATTCTCAATGTTTTTATTTGTAAAGGCGCTTATGTAAGCTAGATTCGAAATGGAATGGAAGTTGCTACGATTTGGAGCATACGTAGGGTTATTCCTCATATAATGATTCATGCTATCGCACCCGTAAGTCTTAAGTGGCTTGAATAGTCCCACGTCAAGTGGTTGCAATAGATGAGTGTAATAAACTGGGACAGTAAATAGGTAAACTTGATTATCTTTCGCTATTTTCAAAATTTCAGCTCTAATGTGGGCAGAATGATAGTCCATCAATAAGACCACGGGACATTCAGGCGGTATCGTAGTGGTAGAAAAATTTAACCATTCCAAAAACAATTCAGAATTGATCCATCCTTTAGAAGATAATTATATTAATGCGTTGGGAAGGGCATCATTTTAAAGTGTATCATTCCATCTAACACCTTTAAAGATTACCATAGGAGAAATCCATGTTCCATCAGCACAAATGCATGTTAACATAGTTTAAGTTTTGAGAAAACATACTTTTTACCAATGCCGGTCACAACTTTGGAAGGTTTCACTACATACGATAATACAGTCTCATCGCAATTCAAAATTAAATTCGGTTTGTTTTTTTATATTGAGTTTCGTAAGAACATCATTCAGTTTCGAAAAGAAATCTTTGATCATAAATTCATTAGCCATGGAAGCTCTGTAGACCGAAACATTTTCTGGCACACGAGGGCACAAGTTGTACCTACTTTTAAAACTATTCCACCACCATTTGCTTGCAATGTAGTTATTGACGGCAAGAATTTCTCCCGACCATCCACTTTAGCAAGATCATAAGCATATTTTCTAATTTGATACACGGTTAGTCTAAAACCCAATTCTTGCGTTTCTATAATATAATTGTAAAGCCTCAATTCTAAATCACATGACAATGCAAAATGCCTCCCAAGTTTTCTTACCGAATCCTCTTCATTCGCTAGGTAACGTTTCCAAGTGCTCCATGGGACTTCTACTTCCTTTGCAGCTTTATATATAGTCTTACCTTCATTTCTTACTAATCTGACAGCGTTTTGAAGTTGCTGGTGTTTACATTTTTTATATTTACCCTCTTTTTCCATTGCCATCTAAAAGTAAAAATTAAATAGGTTATTTGGTGATATAGGAATCTTGTATAGGTAATTTGGTGATAAAAAAAGTTAACAGTTTTAAAAATAAAATACATTTACGGATTCCTCAAAACAATACCTTTTGCATAGTCTACACTTCTATATTTTATTTTAAATAAAAGAACAAAATATATCCAAATTTAACGTCTCAAAAGTTCTTGGAAAATGTGTGCAAAAACACTAAGAAACAACAACCGCAATTTAAGAAATAAAAACTTACCTTGGCTAAATCACGAATTTAATGCAGCTTTTTTTTTATTTATTAGTGTATTGAATTGTTTTATAAAGTTTTATAAATTTTTAAAGAAAAAAGCAATTATTCCAATAAAAATGTAACCAAATATGTAAGTATTTCACATTCAATAAGAAATGACTCCACTATCGCACAATGGTCAAGTCAAAACAGTCTGTTTACTAAACGCAGGTGCGCGCATCGCTAAATCGGAATATATGTTTGTCCTTACACTCGTAGCAAGAATTTGCTTGCATAGGGAACTGTGTGGTAATCTGATTAAAAATTATCACCAAATTAGGTACTTGTATCACCAATATGATACAAGTTCTTCTAGATTCTTTTATTTAGAATTGCACAATACAATCAAGTTAACAAAATCTAGAGATATTACTTACATTTTAGGAGATTTTAATGCAAAAATTGGAGTAGGTTCAGTTGAAAAATATAGTTGGACAGTTCGGACTATTAACTAGAAACGAGAGAGGAGAAAGGCTCATAGAATTTTGCCAAGAAAAGAATATGGTAATTGCCAATACTTGATTTCAGCTTCCTAAAAGAAGACTATATACATGGACGTCTCTTCACATACAGAAAACCACATTGTCAGAAACCAGATAGACTTTATACTCGTAAATAGCAGATATAAAAACTCTATAACCTCAGTTAAAACTTATCCTGGAGCAGATGTTAACTCAGACCACAATCCGCTAGTGGCTGACGTGAAAATAAAATTAAAAAGAATTGAACTCAGAAAACAACAACCAAAAATTAACGTAAGAATGCTACAAAACGAAGAAATAAAAAACGAAATAAAAAATAATGTGAATGTTAATATGCAAAAAACACTAACTGACAACAAACAAATTATGGATGTAAATAAAAAGTGGTGTAATATAAAAAACTCATTACTAAAACCAGCTTAAGAAAGTTTAATAGAACATAAATCAGAGGCTAAAAAAACACTGGATGACAGAAGAAATACTATTACTGATGGAAGAAAGAAGGAAATACAAAGGAAAAGATCTACAGAAGTATAAAGAAATACAACGAATAATAAGGAAAAAATCAAAACAGTTAAGGAAATCTATTTGATGAAGCAATGTAAAGAGATAGAAGAACTAGAAACAAAATATGATATGAGAAATATGCACAAAAAAATTAGAGAAGTGACTGGAATGGGTCGAAATAGACAGCAAGGACACATAAAAGACAAAAAAGGAGTACTACTAGTAGATTTACCAGAGAAGTTAAGGCGATGGGAGGAGTACGTTAGAGAACTTTTCCAAGATGAAAGAGGTGAAATGCAGAAAATACAAGAATTAAATCCTTTAGAGATACAGAAGATCACGATAGATGAAATCAAATATGCTATCAAAAACTCTAAAGACAATAAGGCAGCTGGATTAGATGAAATACCAGTAGAACTCTTAAAACTAGTGGAAGAGGACAACTTGGAAGTATTGGCAGATTTATTCAACACGGTGTACGATACGGGAATAATACCACAGGAGTGGCTAAAGTCAGCATTTATAACCATCCCTAAAAAACAAGCAGCAAAAGAGTGCTCTGATTATCGAACACTGAGCCTCATGAGTCATACTTTAAAAGTTCTGCTAAAAATAATACATAAGAGAATATACGAAAGGCTAGAGGGGGATATTAGCGAGACGCAGTTCGGGTTCCGAAATGGAATGGGTACTCGAGAAGGACTATTTGCCATCAACATATTAATTCAGCGATGTTGGGATGTGAATGTTGATCTACACTTGTGCTTCGTTGACTACGAAAAAGCTTTCGATAAAGTAAGACATGAAAAACTAATATCAATACTTATGAACAAGCGCATTGACAGTAAAATCATAAATATAGTGCAAACATTATATTGGAACCAAAGTGCCATAGTTCAAATTGATGGGCAACACTCAGAAGAAATGAGGATCTGTAGAGGAGTTAGACAGGGATGTGTGTTATCACCACTTTTGTTTAACTTATATTCTGAAGAAATTTTCCAAAACACGCTCAATAATATCGAAGCGGGAGTCACCGTTAACGGAAAATTAATTAATAATTTAAGATATGCAGACGACACTGTGATCATAGCAACGAGTATAGAGGATCTACAACATCTTATCGAAAGCTTGAGTATAAATAGTGCTGAGATGGGAATTACTATAAACGCCAAAAAAACGAAGTACATGCTGATTACAAAAAGGCTACAAAATATACATCACCTATTGACAATAAATGGTAACGTGATAGAACAAGTAGAAAAATATCAGTATTTGGGAACTTTGATCAATGAAACCAATGATCATACTGTAGAAATAAACAGACGAATAGAGATTGCCAGATCAGCATTTATACGAATGAAGCCACTCCTAACGTGCAAAAATCTAAATTTGGAGATCAGACTACGTACCATTCGCTGTTATATATTTTCAATATTATTATATGGAGCTGAGACTTGGACATTAAAAAAATGTAATTTAAAAAGAATCGAGGCCTTCGAACTCTGGTTATACCGCAGAGTATTGAAAAATATCATGGACTGATAGAATTACAAATAAAGAAGTACTGGAGAGGGTTGGTAAAGAAACAGAACTAATCACCACTATACAAACCAGAAAACTGGAATACCTAGGCCACGTGATGAGGGGACCAAAATATGAAATTTTGAGACTGATAATACAGGGAAAGATTCAAGGAAGAAGATCTGTTGGCCGAAGGCAGAACTCATGGTTAAAGAATCTACGTGATTGGTACCAATGCAGATCGATTGATTTGTTTAGAGCAGCAAGTTCTAAAATAAAAATAGCCATTATGACTGCCAACCTTCGTAGGGAGACGGCACTCTAAGAAGAAGAATCACCAATATACCTTTCCTTACCCTATATACTTGAGGAAACAGGAGCTTCTATGTCGTCTGCCTTTGATACTATCTGCCTTAGTTGCAGAGAAAACGTCATGAATGAACTATTACAGTTTATGACCTCTAATCTTTCAAAAGAATTAGATTCCTGTAGGTGTTTATTAGGTGATGAATATTTTTCTAAAAAAAAAATAATTTTATCTCAAAATAAATTTAATATTTTTGTTTTTTTGAGTCTACAAATGTTTCACTAAAAAATTAGGTTTATTTCGTAGAGCAGTGTATAGATCAAATATCTCTTTAATAATTAAAATGTCATTGATAGTTACACCTATAAATTATTAAAAGTAATTGTTCAATTGAGCCCATCTTAAAGATACTAAATTTTCACATTGAATCTTCATGTATCGCATGAAACGAGGTTGGTGGTTTATTATAGTGTGATAAGTATGTAATGAAAACAGGTATGCACCTTTAATACGAAAATATTTTGTTTACTACTGTGTTTAAAATGCAAATTCATATATTAACATTCATAATAGAATTTGTTGATTATTATTTAAATATAACTATTAGTATAATTCTTTAATTAATCATTTATTGTCGACGCATCTAATTCATAAAACACTTTTAGACCGTCGGATTTTAATACGAAGTTCGACCACGATTTTAACCCTTATCCCTTTTGGTGTAATGAACGTGTCGTTAGAGATAAGCAAAAAACATTAAGAGTTGAACCAAGATTCAAGTTTATATGGTTCAAGTTTATATTTAATACAGTGTCTGCAGAAAGTCTTGGATGTATTTTATTTAACCCGGCGTCACATACGTGGATTTTTCTGTCATTAGTACATATGTGGGGTGTGACAAAACCCAATTTCTAAGAAAATCAGAATTTTTTCTGGCAGTTTTTTATATGTTTTCTAATTTCATGGTCTGAAGTGATCATCTAAGGACTATTTAAGCAAAAAAGAAATAATCAGAACACCTTTGTTCAAAAGAAATTTAAAATAAACTAATAATATTGTTCTGAAGCTATTTTCTTGTGGCATTGTAAATTAATTACTATTTATAACTGGGAATAAGCCACAATTAAAGATAAAAATACGTTTATTGACGTTTCAATTTCCAATTCGGAAATCGTTCTCAAAATACAAACAGTAAATTAAACAAATTTTGTTTTTTGTTACATAGTGAAAAAATTCTTCTAATAATTTAATTTTATCTGACTCATTTATATTGACAATTCAGACATACATTATGCATTTTAAAGTAGACGACTTTAAAATGATATTGCCAATATTGTTGAGTTGCGCTCCTGGGACGACTTTACTTATAAGATAGTTCATTCGATTACATGAAATCAACTTTAACTTGAGAATATCCGTCAGAAAAAATCATAGCATATAATTACATATAGAGGATATATCATTTATGTTTTTTAAATAACGTAACATATAAAATCATAATTTTGATGTTTGTTGAAGGTAAACTAAATTCACGAACAAATACTTACAATGTCGGGATAGTATTATGAGGTTTTTTTCCTAGTTTTTCCCTCATACTTTACTATGGAATCACTAACAGAAGAATTTTACTGTAATCATGTCATGTGTTTGTCTTTTTAAAGACGAATTACATGCTATGATTTTTTTTTCTGACGGATATTCTCAAGTTAAAGTTGATTTCATGTAATCGAATGAAACTATCTTATAAGTAAAGTCGTCCCAGGAGCGCAACTCAACAATATTGGCAATATCATTTTAAAGTCGTCTACTTTAAAACGCATAATGTATGTCTGAATTGTCAATATAAATGAGTCGGATAAAATTTAAAATTATTAGAATTTTTTCACTATGTAACAAAAAACAAAATTTGTTTAATTTACTGTTTGTATTTTGAGAACAATTTCCGAATTGGAAATTGAAACGTCAATGAACGTATTTTTATCTTTAATTGTGGCTTATTACCAGTTATAAATAGTAATTAAAACTAATAATAGGCAATTCTCCATAAGCAAAAATCACAACTTAACAGAACAATCTTTCCAAAAAATATAAACACCATATGATCAAAAATACAATAGTAAATGAAAATCTAATAGTAAGATAATACAAGGAAAAAACTCTGCCCGATTGTACAGTGAAAGAAATAAAAATTAATCGCTATTTGAATTCATGCAATTTTGACAACTTATGACAGCATGCTCCAGGCACAGTATTGATTCACAGTTTGAATAGAAATATTTAGTTTTCCGATCTCGGCTTCTTAGACATACTGAACATCTTCCCATGAGTTTTGGAATTCTTGGCAGGTTACACTGTAGGGGCATCTTGGACAAAATGTGCAATGTTTTGACGAATACTCCTTGGTATTCTTGGATTATTTTTCGTTCAGATATGTGGTCCTGGATCATTCAAAGCCCAACATTTTGATAAACAATCTTCTGGCAAGTTTGAAATCTTGATTGTTTTCTCTGTATATCACCAAAGCATTTATGGCGGCTGTATTCAAGAGAGAAAACACGATCGTAAGAGGCCAATCTCCGTGAGTTTCTAGATACGTTATATGATGCAGACAGTTCATCCACTACATATACTCCACTTTTAGTAAAGCTGTAGAAGCTTATTATTTCTGGTAAATTTTTATCGCCAGTTGCTTCATCAATAGCTCCATCATGGTGCATGGTGTAGGACAGTAGGATGTTTTTATTTTTTTTTTTCGGCACATACGATAAAAGTGTAATATCTTTCTGAAAGCCAAATAAAGATGTCATTTGTTTTCTGTTCTGGACTGTCAAAAGTTGTGCTGGAATGCATCGTTTGTTCTTTCTCAGCGTGCCTACTGACGTAAGTTTATGCTCGTTCAGCAATTTTATCATTAATTCATAACTAACTAGTGTACCAGTTGTCAAAGGTCATGTTTCGGTTGGAACCAGAAAATAGGTTGTATTAGCCTCTCTACTATATCTATTGGGGAATTACTAACACTTTAGGGACCTTCTGGCTGTTTTCATGCATACACTTCCAAATTTAAAACGTAATACGAACGGGCATCAACTAGGGCTTGCACTTTGATCACATACTTTGCAGGTTTGTTGGGCATGTACTGTTTGAAAGCACATCTTCCACGGAAAGACTCAAACATTTCTCATCTATCGTCACCATATTGAGAACTAGTGTAGGCCTGCTTACAATTTTCAATAAATTTGTCCACGAACTGCAGCTAATTTGTCAATCGCCAATCTGTCTTTACGATTCTCGATGTTTATCGAACCGAAGATAGACCATTAGGAATTGAAAAACGATTTATAGACATCGTATTGCGGAATATATCGACAACCAGTCCATCTGTTTGCCATAAGTCTCTCAAATTCTGACGATTAGAATGAAAACATACCTGCTAAATAAAGCAGTCCGATAAAATGCTTTAATGTCACATTCATTGGTTGGTTTCACCATGCATTTTATTTTGATATGCAATTGATTTTTGTTGAATTTTGAGATTGGTCCAGCGCACTATGTCTTCATCATTTGTCGGTCAAAAAACAATTGCCAACAATCTAAAGCACGTTTAGCATTTTTTGCATAATGCTTCACACCCGACGAATGAGTTAATAATGTTCTCTGATCTTGTTCGAACCCGTTTATTATTTGAATGCAAGTTTGTTCCATTGTGTTCCGTCTTTTCCGAGATACATTTTCTTCGTTTCTTGGAGGTCCGTCAGTGCTTTTATTTTCCGTCTCATTCTGAAGTTCTGTTTTTGGTGTCTCCATGTCTGAATCTCCGTCAGAAACTACATCTTCTATTGCGATATCCTGCTCCCAGTCGGTGTTGTAGTCGCTTTCAGAGATATGGTCAATATCGTCATCGCTTCCCGATTCGATGGCATCGTCATCAATTTCGCTTTCGCTTCGTTATGACATGATATTTTAGCTATAAAATTAAACAATTGAATATGCAGATTCAAATAAGTCAAAAATAAAAACTTACTTATAATGTCAAAATTGCAAACGCGAGTACATAGGTGGGATTTGACACACCCCAGAGCGTTTCAGGCGCGTGTTAACTTTACTCACTGCCTACAATGTACTGAGATAACGCCTGAATTCGATGGTGGGGACATTTTTGGGAAGCTATTGGGGTGGACGTGCGCATAAGTCTGCGTTTGATTTTATTTTAAGAGCGATATTTGTAGTGTGATAGACACATATGTAGTGCCGGGTTAAATTTGGACATACTAGCAACTTGGTAAGTATTTTCCAATTTAACTGCATGCAAAATTATTCGTATAATTTTCACTCTATGCAAAATTAGAGACTTATAGAGGCCTTGATAAACATTTAATGTCGACAAATTAATTTTGAGTATTCGAAATATTCCGTCCCACTTCGTTTAATATACCCTTTATATACATGTTATATTCATATAATTTGCTTTTGATACAGTAAAATCCAATATTATTACGAACATAAAATACAGGTAATTACTTTTCAAGTGATCGAAATTAAATATTAACGCCCCACTGTTTGAGGCCCACTGATTATATCTTAATTGCATATTGGCCGTTATAGGGTAAAAGGACTTTAGCCAATGTAGTTCTTACGGTAGAACGGCCAACCACGTTGCTGGTTTGCCTCGAGCAGCGCATCAGAACCGGATTTAGGAATCATAGCACTGGAATATACACGCACACAATTGTCAAACGGTTGTATAAAAAGACTATCATCATTGTACCTCAATAATAGCATGACAAAAACTACTATAAAAAAGTAAAATATATCAAAAACTAATTGTTTCATTTCTACATTTATCAATTTTTAACAGCTTCCATTGTAAACACATTCTTTGGGAAATCATTATAAAGTCATTGTCAGTTTTAATCCCCATTGTCCACGCAAAGCATGTCCACATGTCTCTTTGTCGATTTGGGTACTGGCCATTAGACCACAAACTTGTTGGCAAAAACTATGAAAGCTCAGTTCTATTTCATTTTCGCAAGCAGTAGAAAGTACCTACATCATGGGGCTGTTGTCAGTATCTGTCATGAATTTTAAACAGGGTATGATTCCTAGTGTGCAAGGTAAAACGTTGTAGTGTTAAATATATCGAACTATCGTCTGAACTTAAAAAATGTGCGGTGTGAGTGTTCGCCAAATTTATGACACCCGCAAAGAGACCCAGCAAGGCGAACTGAAACCGATACAAAAAACAGAGAAAAATAGTTTACAGTCCAATTCACGTAGGAATACTTACGACAAGGGAGTGAAATCTTAAATAAGGAAAACTGTCAATGATTTTTTATTTGAAAACGTACCACCAACCGTCGACAGCATAATGAACAGAGTAAGAAATGATGAGGACCTACCAACTGTTTCAAAAACCACATTTCGTAGGCTACTAAATTACATTGGTTTTTGAGATGGTAGAAGAGCTCGAGATTTGATAATAATGGAAAGAAAAGATATCATAACCTAGAGACACAAGTACCTCAGATAGATAAAAACATTTAGAAAAAAAGATAATGTAAACTTTGTTTTTACCGATAAGTCTTGGAATAACTTCGGTGCTTTAGTTAAAAAGGAATGGAGGGACACAACATCAAGAATCCACGAGATACCTTAATCAAAGGGCTCTCTACTGGACTAAAAGCTCCAACCCAAAGTGGCCCTCGGTTTGTTCTTCTTCATCCTTGAAGCAAAAACTGGTGGCACGGGCTGACTTAACTTTCTTGGTCAAGAAGGAAACCGCTGATTACCACGACGAAATAGACGGGTATCTATATGAAGAATGGTTTGAGAAGACTTAAATTCTAAACTTTCCAAAAGATAAAGAAAACGTTGTTATTTTGGATAACGCGTGATACCACTTCTGCAAATTTGATTTTTCCGAAAAAATTGTAAAACAAAAGGCAAATCAAGAATTGGCTAATCGAAAAGAACATTTTCTTTAAGGAAGATTATCTAAAAACTAAATTACTGGATACTGTGAATTTAGAGACGAATACGACAAGTACAAAATTAAAACAATTGCGGAAAAATATGGCGTTAAGATTGTAACGGAAATATTTTGCCTATCAAAGGGTTCATTAATACAGGTAGTAGAAAATTGAGGGAAGAAACTATTGGGGGTGGAGATAAGGCAAGCAAAATATTCGGTACTTGTGCGAACGGCACTCAGGGTTTGGTAGGAGAGCTGGGGTCGTGGATAAGTAAAAGATATAGGGGGTTGGATTGGGGCAACTACAAAAAATGAAATAAAGTGGTCATTAATCTCTTGGGATAAACAAAATATAAAAATAAACAGGTAACACCTCAAGGAATTTAATATAGGGCGCCACTTGAGGTGCCTAATTATACCTATTACAACCACTATAAAAATATCTTTTTTAAATAAAAATCAGAAAAGGGTTATTTCAAAAAAAAAATAAAATGTTAAGAAAACAAAATTTAACATTTATTTTTGTGTCACCACAAACAGTTACAACATGAAGAAATACAAGAATACAAAAAAACTTACGTGTGTCATCCGCTTACAAACTCCAGGAGTTGGAGATACTACATAAAACTTACAAATGTTACCGCATTACAATTTTTAAATGTTACAATTTCTAAATTTTAACGAAAGCAATTATTATTCTAAAAAATTGTCTGTTTTTACTTTGAAATTAAACAAACAATAAACATTTACCTGGATTCACATATTTCCACTTAACAAAAAAAAAACTTAGTAGTACATAGTACGTACAGTAGTACGTAGTTACATCTCTGTAGTATCTATCCGGACATCATCAGCGAAGAGCTTTATCCATTGGGGGCTAGAACTAGTACACTTGGAAAAACGGGAACTCTCAAAAAAACAGGAACTAAACTTGTTCAACTTTTCAACAGGAACTAGACTTTTCAAACATCTTAAAATCTTCAAAAAAAAAAACGAAACAGTGGTCACTCTTTCTAAAATGACATTTACATCGAGCGAGAACTCCACCAATTTTGGCAAATTAATGCCGGTCACTTCATAATAGATAAAAATCCACCACTACTGCTACTTATTTCCCCAAAATTAGCCAAAAAAACAGAAAGCCACGAATTCGACGAAGAATTCGGATCCATACCTGACACTATGACGACCCAAGTATGCATTCAGATCCATACCCAACACTACGAAGACCCAAGTATGAATGACGAATTTAAAAATTCGTTCATATAACTTGAAAATAAAACAAAAGCTGACATAACAAAACACAACGAAATTAAAACGTAAAAGATTTCACTTCTACAACGTATAAAAATTATAATGCCACTTCGAATAAAACATTAAAAGAAATTGCCGAAAAGTTAAAATAATAAACAACTCTATAATGGTTTATTTTAACATCTAGCAATGCAAATACAATTATTGAAAACACTTTTGCGTATTTTAACTTGAAAGATACGAACTAACAAACACGAAAAAAATTCTTCGTTTTGTTTTTTAAACATATATATGGCGATTTCCATATATCTCATATACAAGGAGATTTCAATATACTTCAAAGAATCAATGAAATTAAAAATGCTACAAGATTTTGAGACTGCCACATTACCATTGCGAGCTGAACCCGATTAAGATAATGTGGAATCAAGTGAAAAGGTATCTGGCTTCAAATAATGTCAATTTTAAAGAAAAAAACGGTAGAGAACGGTTGATAAAAGAAGCTTACTAACGCGTATCTAAAGAGCAGCAACATTATTATGCGAACCACGTCTAGAAACTAGAAGAAAAAATATTTGCGGTGGACAATTTGAATATGAATTGCGATTAGTATTAGTTAACGAGAAATATCTCAGATTTAATGCTCATTTGTTTTCTGTACTCTCCTTTAACCTTTAACATTAAATTTTTACTCTATGCGTTACTCTATCTTATGTTAAAATAAATTGACAGCCAATGAGCATTTTTGTGTTGTTAAATCTAATTGTCTTGAATTTACTAAATGTTTTGTTAACTAATTTTAGTTATTAATAAATGCATCAATATTTTAAAATACCGCATTGCAGGTAATAGAATAACTCAAAGAATACAAGCATTATAAAATAGGTCCTTTCATATAACCTATTATGAATTAAAATAGCTAACTATATGTACAAGAAATGGTATAATACAACTCATTATTTGTCACAACATATTTCTTGCACTGGCGTCTAAAATTAAGCTTTTGCTGCATCTTTTTCTACTGCCTATGGTACTTTTTCTGGGTACACGTAAACTCATCAACAATTAGCATAAATACCTTCGTTCATATAACAAACTCATCACCGCCATAAAAGTAGGGATTTTAAAATAGACCCCGAGATATTGGTAAACCCATCACTGGCCTACCTGTATCAGCCAATTATCACGTCTTCGAGTCACTTTTTTGCATTTCATGAACATAACCTTCTTAAAAGATGAATTAACCCAAAAAATTGCTACTGAATTCTTGGTTCTTGTCATATTAGCAAACCTCCTCTCCTACATATTACTTTACCGGTATGCCAGATGGCCAATATTAAAGGATTCGTTGTAAAGAATAACTACAATGGAGAATAGACTTTATATTAAAATAAAATGTTCAATTATATCAACTTACCAACTTTAGGCCTGAATTATTGAATGGCTGTATTATTGCTAGCATCAGTAAACTTTTTCTTACGGTCGCTCTACACTAGAAACAGTTCAATATATGTACTAAAAATTTTTTCTATGTGTTATACAATTTCAAAACATACTGAATCAACACTTATCAATACATGGCTTTTAAATCGGTGTCATAAACATGTACTGATAATTTTGTTAGTAAAAAAATCATTTAACGTGAGTTTATTGGGTAGATTGCTTTACATTTAATCTAAAATAACCAAAATATTTTTATGGCAGATGTGAAATAAAAATTGCTTTTTAAAATGTAAAAATTAGATTTAAAATAAAAAGTACAGCGTTAGAATTAGTTGGATATTTAATACAAAAAAATTGATCTCTAGATATAGATCGGGGAAATAAGCTTTCTCTCAGGACTGTCCACTAGAGTGGAACGAAAAATTATAAGTCGTTATTTTTTATGGGGCTAGTGCAAAAAAAGTTTTGATGTATAATAAAACTGTAAGAAATCTTTTTTATTTTGAACCATATCTTCAGGTTCCACATTAAATTAAAATTTTTGGGAATAACAAAAAATACAACTTTAAAAAATTAATTTTTTCATCAGTTCTTTGAATTTAAATAAGTGTTTTATGATTTTCCCCAGGATTTTCCCATTTTTCTCCCTTCGTCCAGTACTGTCCTTCTCCAAGTTCCCTTAGGTCTGCCTACTTTCCGTCGGCCTTGGGGATTCCAATCCAGCGCTGTCCTGGCAATGTCATTTGGCGGTCTACGGAGTGTGTGGCCCAGCCATCTCCATTTTCTTCGCCTTATTTGCTTTATGACATTTTCTTGGTTGCTTTGGTTCCATAAATTTTCATTTGAGATTCGGTTAGGCCAAAATATACGAAGGATTTTTCGTAACGCTCTATTGATGAAAACTTGTAATTGGTGTACTATGGGTGCTGATATCTTCCACGTTTCGCAGCCATACAGTAATACAGCTTTTACATTTGTGTTGAAGATTTTTAATTTCGTTTTAGTTGGGTAAATCCTAGATTTCCAAGTGTTTTATGATACAATATACATTTTATGATTGGTAGTATGATTTTGTGTTAAAAAACAGCATATTTCTAGACTGCAACCTTAAACGAATAAAGCCATCCCTTGATTCTGGTCCACTAACAGCAACTAATGATTTAGTTACTAACTTAACGGTTCTCTCCACGGATTGGGTATGACAAGGGCAGTTTAAGACCTCTATGTTGTTGTGATTTCCAGAATCAATCATATCCCTTACATCTTCATTGGAAATATGTTTTAGCAAAGGAGGAGCCATAACACGACATTCAGAAATATAAATTAAGTCAGTATTACCTGCAGCACTAAAATTTAATGTTGGTATTTCGACATCGAAGATATAAACGCGAGCTGGGACAAAAATTAAAAACAACATTGAAGAAACAGCAACAGAAGCTCTAGGAAAACGCAAAGTCATACTGAACAAAAGAAACAACAACAATACACCATGGTTCAGAAAAGAAATATAATCGAAATCTAAAGAGAAACGAAAGGCCAACACGAAGTACACAACATCAAATACCCCAGAATCCCGAGACAACTATAGAAGAATACGAAATGAAACAAAGCTGTTGGTAAGGAGAACAAAAAATGAACACTGGGAATAGTATACAAAGAGGATGGAATGCGACTGCTACGTATTTGTACTAAGCCAAATCACGAAAAGGCCATCGAGTACAATAAACCAGTATATCTATGTTTTATAGACTTGACAAAGGCTTTCGATCGCATCCAAGTCGAAGACGTCTTAAACTCACTACATAAAAGAAAACATTTACCTCCAAAATTGAATACAGGCAAAGATAATTGGAAAACTATCACAGTGTATACCAATACAAAGCGGAGTCAGACAGGGTGACTCGTTGAGCCCACTTTTCTTTAATATAATATTGAACGAAATAATACAAGCAGTACGTAAAGGTAATGGCTACAGAACGGGGAACAAAGAAATCCAAATATTATGTTATGCAGACGACGCCGCATATATAATCGCCGAGACAGAAGACGAGCTCCAAAGATTAACATATATCTTCAATACGTTTATAATTTAAGTTAGGTGAAGTTTAAAGTCATCCAAAGACAAGGCAATATGTACTTTATTTCTTTTTGCCTACAGAATAATACAAAAATTGACTGACAGTAGTTAATACATTTTTGACATAACATTAAACTATCAACAATGTCACTTCATAATAGAAACACTATATGACAACATCCACTTTTTATGTTGGATATTCTAACACTCTCCCTCAACATGCAAAAGTAGATAAGCTAAATAATAGACCTAAACAAAATAAACATTATTTTAAATTCAAATTCTGACAGATTAACTGCAATTTCTTTGAATTTAATGACTTGGTCAACATATCAGCCACCATTTCATTCGTCGACATAGTAAACATTGCAAGATCAGGTACATTTTCCAGATCTTTACCTAACAAAAAAATCATTATACAATTTTGGTTTATTTCTAACACGTGTAGGGTATCGCTTAGATTCTTGAACAATATCACTATTTCTTTCTTCTCTATTCACCTCTTGATTTTTACTCGCATTTTCTTCTACACTTTTTATATTCTCAGATTCCATAATTTCACCGACACCACTTTTCACTTCTTCGGAGTTTTCATTCACACTAAAACATTCCGACTGATGTTGGTTCACTGATTGGGCTTTACCTTCAACAATTCGCAAGTTGCATATAACCTCAGGTTTAAATCGTACGTCGTGGCTCGGTAAGATTCTTCTTTCAGATGGAATCCATATTCTAAAACCATACCTGTCGTTCACATAACCAACTAAATAACCATGTATCGCTTTGTCATCAAATTTACTGCGAAGATTCTTGTTAACGTGAACATAACATTCAGTGCCAAATATTCTTAAATGTTTCAAACTTCCAATTGGCTTTCCATACCACAATTCATAGGGACTTTTACTTTCAATTGATGACTTTCCTGTGCGATTCAGAATGTACACTGCAGTATTGCATGCTTCTGCCCATAATTGTTTAGACAACTTACATGTGTTTAACATGGAACGTGCACACTCTACAATAGTGCGGTTTTCCCTTTCAGCAACACCATTCTGCTGAGGTGTATAGGGTGGAGTGATACATTGCTCTATACCTCTCTTTGCAAGAAGTTCAGATACTTTTTTATTGTCAAACTCTCTCCCTCCATCGCATTTCAGTTGCTTTACTACATGGCCATTTGTACTAGCTTCATTTAAAAATTGTTCTAAGAAAGTACATACCTCATTTTGTGTTTCATAAAGAAAACTTTCCGAAAACTTACTAAAGTCATCTTTAAAACATACGTAATAACGAGCTTTTCCCAGTGATTCTATAGACATGGGCCCATTCACATCTGCATGGATCTGCTCACCAGTGACTTGTGTCACTGTTGAGCAGATGTTGCTTATGCTGATGACCAAATCTTTCATGGTACACTTGCAACATATCTGTTGACTCTGCTAAGTTGACTTGAACGGGATTTGTCGGTTTCATAACATGTATATCAAGTGCATAGAGGCCATTACGGAATTACCCAGTCATTACATATTCACAAGTGTTTTTTATCATATATATTTACACCTTTTTCATCAAGTACTGTAATAAAACCCTTTGTGCAGCAGCTTTCACAGAAAATAAATGAGCACTTGCTTCAGGAACATAAAAAACATTCTTCAAGTCAGCACCTTTTCCATTTATTATTCAGATGCGTTTGAATTTTCACTGTTCCTTGTCCATGGGCTAACATACATACATCCTTCTTACCAAGTGATATACTTTTGGTTCAGAAAATTCTGTATAAGATGGGAAATACTGCTTATCTGTAGTGATATGATTTGTGGCTCCACTGTCACAATACCATTTTCCAGCTTCATTGTTAGATGAGGCACTTAAAACAACAGACAAAAAAAGCAGAGTATCATTACTTTTATTCTTACCTACATTCTCAGCTGATTTTTTCAACGGGCACTCTTTCGCCCAATGGCCTAATTTCTTGCATTTATGACATGGAAATTTTTCTTTTGCACGATGTACATTTTTCTTTGACTTCATAGTTTGGTTCTGATTGTATTTTCCTGTCGGGCTATTGCGTGCAACAAACGCAAAAGATTCTACAGTACTTTGGTCACGTAATTCAATGGTACACAATTTCTCAATCAGCAAATTCAAAGTTTGATTCTTTGATGGTATCGGGTCCCACAAATCTTTGAAATTATCAAAGTCCTTACCCAAAGTTGATAAGATCCGACCATTTAACATTCTTTCGGATAAAACATTTTCATCATGCTTCTGCAGTTCATCATTCAAATCTACAAACAGTTTCTGCAACTTCGCAACATGTGTACCAATATCTTCTTTTTCATCACTTTGGACTCTAAAAAAAGCTTCAATTAACATGTTTAACCGTTTGCGTACTGCTACGTTCAAATTTCGCACGCAATTGGTCCCATATTTCACTAGCGTGAGAACACGTCAACACGAGCTCGGCAACAGTTTTTCCTAGCGTACCTGCTAACAAACTTGCCGCTTTCGCATCGTCTTTTAACCATTGCTGATGCTTCTGTATTTCCACTGAAGTTGAATCTTCACTAACCTCAGGACACTTACACATACCGTTTACAATGTCTTCAAGTGCATATGAACGTAATAACATCAAAACGTGCCATTTCCTCTTTGCCCAGTCTTCAGGACCCTCGAGTTTGTCAACTTGAATTTTATAATCGTTATTGCTGGTCGCCATATTTTATTCACCGACAATAACAACAAACAAAAACTGAATTAAGTACGAACCTAATTTGTTCACAGTTCACACGTGGACTGGGCCCAAAACTGTTATAATTTAAGTTAGGTGAAGTTTTAAGTCATCCAAAGACAAGGCAATATGTACTTTATTTCTTTTTGCCTACAGAACAATACAAAAATTGACTGACAGTAGTTAATACATTTTTGACATAACATTAAACTATCAACAATGGTTACTTCATAATAGAAACACTATATGACAACATCCACTTTTTATGTTGGATATTCTAACAAATACAACAGCTAAGAAATACAATATGATAATATCAGCAGACAAAACCAAATGTATGACATCTAAATACCCATTACGGTGTAAAATCGAAATTGATGGAAAAATAATAAAGCAGGAAGCAAGGTTTAGATATCTGGGAATAGATATAACTAGTTACGGAGATGTTGAGGAAGAAGTACGACAACAAAGCTTAAAAGCAAGTAAAGCGGCGGGTTCTCTTAATGACACAATCTGGAAGAACAAACGAAGACAAGAGACAGAAACAAGAATCTATAAAGCAGCAATTATACCTATATTAACATACACGGCGGAGACAAGACCTGACACATCGAAAACGAGACGACTGCTAGAAACAACAGAGATGAAAATACTCCGACGAATATCAGGGAGAAGTCTATTAGATAGGGAGAGAAGATAGAAGAAGATAGAAAACAGGTGTAGAACGATCATATCAGTAGAATGGCAGAGGAAGGAATAGTACGAATAGCACGAGATAAGTCACCAAATGGACGAAGAAGTATTGGCAGACCAAGAAAAAGATGGTGCAACAATTTAAGAGGCTAAAATTGAAGAAAAACAGGCTTTAAAGCCTACATACTAGAAGGAAGAAGAAGAAAAAGAACTCAGTTTTTTCATTGTTTATAAAATAACATCATATTGTCAAAAGCAGACTAACTGACAGATTTTTTGTACTGTCATATTTTTAAACCTAGTAAATATAGTTTAACATAATGGTAAATAAGATTCTTCAGAACTCACTGCATCTCCATATATCAAATGCAAAAATGATATTACTCCTGGTCGCAATACAGTCGGAGGTCGAAATAAATCTATTAACTACAATTTTTTGCTTTCTTACTACGCACATAAAATTAACAATAATAGTGTCAGTTATAATTAGTGGCCTGTGGTTCTTTCATTGATATTTCAAAATTAGCGGTTTGGAATTTCTCTTTTTATGAATGTCAGTTTAAATCATAATCTCTTTTAATACAGTTCGTTGCGTTTGTATCGGAGAATGCAAGTGATATATCAACATAACTAGTACTCACCTCGTTCATTATGCATTTGCATAATTTAGCAAAAAAGAAAACAACATTTCCCTCGGCTCCTCTTTGGTCAAATCGTAAGTAGTCAACTTGTTATTGCTTTTGTTTAATGTACATTTATTACGTTTAATTATTAAATAAGATTTTGCTACGACTGATAAAAATTGACATTTATAGGTGTTCTAGTTCTGGAGTGTCAAAAATAGTAAACAAATTAAATAATAATTTATATTTAATCGCTATATCCACATAGAGTAGACAACATTAGAGCTTTTAAGTGTTGTTATTAATGTGTTAGTATATTTATAATAACAGCGAGATTTTCTAACATGTTCTCTAGCGATTTTTATTGTTTAATTGTTTTGTGATTTTCATCCCTTTGTAAACAATTTCTTGCTGATATTACGGTTTAATTTATTTTATTTATTATATTCCCACCGTTTTTTTATATTCATATTATTATAACACAGATATCTGGATAAGATATCATTTTTTGTGCTGATAACTGTGTTTTTGATTGCATTTTATAGTATCCGACTCCCATTATTTTACAATTATAATAACCTGTGGGGTATACATACATAATTGAATAATTTTGGTTTTAATAAAAACTATTATTTTTACGACGTTTCGGCAAGGTAGCACTTGTCATTGTCAAGTTAGGTAGAGGCGCTTCTCGCTGATGCTTGAAGTTAACTGACTCTCCTCAAGCAGGCAAGCAATTTAATTGAACCCAACCTGTGAGAAATGTTCACCACTTTTTTTTTTTTTTTTTTTTTTTTTTTTTTTTTTTTTTAATGGCATAGGCAAGTGCCATACAGCCAGTCACAACATGAAAATATTCTACCCAGAAAAAAAAAATTGAGTAGTACAATATAAAAAGATAATATAAAATTCAAACTTAAGTATCCTTTACAAATTTTAAGCATTAAAATTATTATTAAGGATAGGATAGGGATAAAACATGGACACTCGTTTCTCGTCTAGGGACCATCAAGACATTGCTTTTAAGACAAACTAGATTAGGTCACGGATAAAAGGTAATAACAAATGGGGTAAAACAGAGGTTAGGATTCTAATTACAGTTAAATATTGAGCTTACTTTTGCAAATAAAATCCATCAAACATTCATTTACAACTCTTATATTTAGAGATAGCAGATAGCACATATTGTACGGAGGAAAAATTTTGATGTTAACTAAATTTTTTATTAGATCTTCAGTTTGTTTTGTGTATTTTTTACATTCGAAGAAAATGTGATTTAGATCTCCTTCTTTTTGACAGTCTGGACATAAATTTGAATTTACGATTTTTAGTTTGGACAGATGACTAGGATAGCAGGCGTGTCAAATTTTATTCTAATTATGGATGTTATATACCTTCGTGGAACAGAATAATTTTTGAACCAATAATCACTTGGGATTGAAGGCTGTATAGAAGATATTGCGAGGAAGAATGCGTACTATATGTATGCCAAGATTGTTTCCATTTACTATTGATATTATTTTTAATTATTGTTAATGCGTCTTGTCTACAGATTTGGTGACTAGCTTGCGTTCCGGTATCAATGGCCTTTTTAGCTAATAGGTCAACATGTTCGTTGTATTTAAGACCTATATGTGCTTTAACCACAAAAAATGAACAACTCTTCGGTTTTTATAAATGTCATAACAAGTTTTTTAATTTGAAAGACATATATATTTGAGTTATTACTAGGAAAATTTAAAGTTTCAATGGCTAACATAACAGACAATGAGTCAGATACTATTGTAACAGATGTATTCTGAGTGTTTTTAAAGTATCTTAATGCTTCATATATTGCTACAGCTTCAGCACTAAAGATTGAAAAACTAGGATTTAATCGATAAAGTTTTTCTGTATTAGTTGATGGAATGTAGAAAGCACATCCAGTACCAACAATAGACTTTGAGGCATCCGTTATAAATAACTAAAGAGTCTGACAGACTAGATAAATAGGACCTCAAAATATTCGAGCTAACAGAAGAATTTACATGGTAATTTGGTTGTATCACAGTAATGGGTTGCAAGCACGAATAAAAATGTTCGATGTTAAGATTATCCTCTGATTTAAAGTTGTAATCAAAATTTGTCAGGCTTCTAAAGCCTCACAAAGTGGAGGTGAGTTCTTAAGTCTCCAATATCGATTAGTTAAATCTTCTTCGTTTAATTTTCTGATATTTGAGTAAGAGAGTAGTGTTACGATTTTGTATATTAATAACAAACTTTTGACTGAGGTATTCTCTTCTATAGCCCAAGGGATTTTCCAGAGCTTCACATGTAGAGCATTAATTGGCGTCGATTTCATGGCACCTAAACAAATACGCAATGCTGCGTTTTGAAAACACATCTATTGTTTTCAGAATATGTTTACTTGCTGAACCATATAATATGCATCCATAATCGATAATTGATCTAATATAAGATCGGAAAAAAAGCAAAGAAGTTTCCACATTTGCACCCCACCATGTTTTTGTAATTGATTTGAGGAAATTTAGACCCTTTTACATCTATCTAACATAAACTCAACGTGAAGTTTCCAAGTTAACTTACGATCGAGAATCATTCCCAAATATTTAATTGAAGAACTGAAATTAAAATCATACCATTCAATTTTACCTGATTTAGTTTTGGGATATTGTGTCGAGTGAAGATATAATACTTGATTTACCTGATGCAATTTCAAACCCATTTAGTTTGAACCAATTTTTGGATCTATCATGTATTTTTTCTAAAGTTTGGATGCAGTTATCGTATTTTTGGTAGAAGAATACATAAGAAAGTCATCAGCATACTGTATTATTTTAAAGTTGATATTTTTTAATGAAAATGTTATGTAAATCTGCAGTATAGATATTAAACAATAGAGGGCTTAGAACTGATCCCTGCGGTAGTCCCTGTTTATTATAACGAGGACCTATAAGTTTATTATTGTTTGTTCTCAGGTAAATTTTTCTGCAGGAATAAAAGTTAAGAATTGTGTTTACCAATTGTGGTGGTATATGAAAATTTTTTATTAATTTTTCATTAAAATATCGAGACAAACACTATCATATGCTCCTTCTATATCTAATACTATTGTCGGTAAATAAATATTACTTGAGAAGGAGTTCTGAATGTCCGTTACCAATGTGGCAAGTGCATCTATGGTACCACAGCCTTTTCTATACCAAACTGCAAATCTGGAAGTAACTTCTTTTTATCTATCCACCATTCCAATCTATGTTTAATCATCCGTTCCAAAGTTTTCAGTACACAAGACATAAGTGAGATAGGTCTATATGATGTGAACGGAAATTAGGATCTTTCCCTTGTTTGAGTATGGGGATAATGATTACATCTTGAAATTCAGCTATTACTGAATTATTCATGATTATATCATTAAATATTTCCAATAGTAAAGTTTTGGCACTTTTGGGAAGATATAGTAACATTGGATATTTAATATTATCTAAACTGGACTAGTACTATTTCGATTTTTTAAGGCAAATTCCAATTCTAAGGTATTAAAAGATTCCAACAAAAAATGATATGCTTATTGAAAGAATAGTCAAAAGTTTTGCAATTTTTTACAGACGGTGGAGCAATTTGATCAAAAAATTGTTCTTTAAGGAATGTCAAAACATTTTATAGAAGAAATTGGTTTTCTGTTTAATTTTCTAGCTTGATTCCATAAGCTTGCTGATGGTATATTTTTATTCAACTTTGAGCACAATCAATCCAGCTCTTTTTAGCTTTATTTTTTAGAAATATTTTGGCTTCTGATACAAATTTTTGGCATTGTATATAATTGGCATTGTAGGAGATTTTTATATAATTTAATAGCTTGTTTCTGTTATTCACAACATTACTACATTCATTATCCCACCAAGGAGGCGGAAGATGATTTTTACTAGTGAAAGGTTTAAAAGCAGGTATTGCCTTTTCTGCAGCCTCATTTATGCTATTAATAAGAAAGCAATACTTTTCGCCAGTGTTTTCAAATTCCATATTATTCTCAAAGAGAGAGTCTACAACATCTGTATACAGTTTCCAGTTTGCTTTTTTAATATTCCATTTACTTTTAGGTAAAATTTTTCATTTGAATGGGAGGCGTTAGCAACTGTTATTAAAATAGGGTAATGGTTCGAACCAAGTGTATCTAAGAAAAACAGTCCATGTAATTTTTTTGCAATATCTGAAGAACTAAAAGTAACGTCTAACATAGAATCATTAACACCAGGCGATTTAAAACATGTAGGTCACCAGTGTTCAATATTACTAACTCTAGATCATCTGCTACCATCTCTAGTTGCTTTCCAATATTATCATTTTTTTTAGATCCCATAATACATTATGTGCATTCATGTCTCCACCTATTATAAGGGGAGCTTTTACTTGAGAAAAAACTTTAACCAATCATCTGTTTTAGTTTTAGTTTTTGGTGCTCGATAAATTGATAAAAAATTAATCGAATTTTTTCCATAATTTACTGCACATCCACAAACTAGAATTTCATCATTAAAATTGCTAAGGATATTTATTTCTTTAAAATTGAGAGTATTTTTAACTAGAATGGCTACTCACTATAGCCATCATCACGATCTTTCCGAATGAGGTTATAACCTTTAAAGCTGTATGCTACATTTTTTTTAAACCAAGTTTCGCTCAATAAAAACAATATCTACACTTTCTTGTGATAAAAATTGAACAAAAGAATTTTTATTAGATATTACAGAACGTGCATTCCATTGCATAATCTTCAAGAAAATTATTTATTTGCAAAAGTACCCTCCAATACTAGGCTAATATCATGCTTAAGAGTTTCGTTATTTATATTTTTTATATCATCGATAGTTTGTATTTTATTAAAAAAATTATCAAAATATGTAAATAAAGATTTTAAACAAGTTATTTTTAATAAATTCGATATCATCAGTATTTGTTTTATGTGGATTGGATGACAGTGATTTAGATGGACCGAATTGAAAAGGAAATAAAGGAGGTTGAGTGGGAGATAACGTGATAGGAGATCCTGCTTTACGTTTCTTTCTAGGTGCTTTCAAAATTATCTATATTCCTACATGTACTAGGTTGACTTAGAGACATATTATTTTGTACACGATATTTTCTTGGCCAAATAGGTTCGGATGAAGAAGATTGTTGATTTGCAGTTAAAGAAGGAAAATTTTCATCAAGGTTAGTCAGAAGTGAGAATTTGTTATTCCCTGCAAAGCGGCAAAAGAAGATTCACTAAAAGATTTTGCTTCAGTGTATGAAACTTTATAACTAAACATAATGTTTTTAATTTTCTTTTGAGTGTCATAAAAAGGGCATTTTTTATCTATAGATACGTGTCACTGGTATTACAATGTATGCAGAATTTATCTTTTTGTTCACATTTGTGATTTTGATTTTTTTCTGAACCACAGTTAATGCATGCAGAGGAAGTACTTTTACATTGTTTGGATACATGCCCAATCTTCAAACAATTGTAACATTGTGTTACACGACCAACAAATTGTTCAACTGGAAAAAAAGACTCTGTTAATAGATATTTGTCCAGGTAAAAATATTTCCTTCGAATGTGACAATAATCATTTGTTTAGGTTTATATTTTATCTCATTATTTTCTTCTACTCTGCGGTGCATTCTCCTAATTTGTAGTACTTTTGCTGTCGATTCAATGTTTTCACACAAGTAATCCATATCAAACTGTGTATCCACACACTCGTATAACACCCTTTACTTCCAAAAGATGATTTGGTATATAAGCTCTTAGATTCTCATTTTTTAAATTACAATTTTGTACTAAGTCGTTTGCATCCTTTAAATTTTTTAATATAACTTTAATTCTATTTCTACCAATGCTCTTAATTTCAATTATATTTGGCACTTTTAATTTTTTATGTAAGATATGGCCAATTGATAAGGGATGTAAACGTCCTAGATTGTCATTGTTTATACTTTCTATATAAACATGAATAATATTAAAATTATACTTATCTGACAAAACATTGAACAGACGAGTTTCGTTTGTGTGTGGGTTTATCAGAAGTTTTTTCGCCCATGTTTTGATTGCCTTTTAATGAGTTTATATCCGTGTCCATTTCTACATTACTAATATGAATTTGATTTTCAAACTGCATAATCTCTTTGTTTTTTAAAAACACACCCGCACAAGTTCTAGGATCACTAGACTCCCCCATTAGGGGAGTCTTTTAAAACAATTGTATAACTTTAAATGTATATGTTTATTTACAAACACCTAAACTAAAAACCTAAATACGTCGAAAACCTGTTGGTTCTGTTTACAACGGAGCTAATTATTAACGTCCTAATTGTCCGAAGTTCGAATCGATACTGTTCACCACTTTGAAATACGACCGGGTGTAACAATTCATTGGAGCGAGGTGTGTTAACTCGTGTAAAAACAGGAGTCACCCACCGCGCTCCAATGCTCCAGACCATCCCTTTCCCCTTATAGCACTCACAACTATCAGCCAAATGCTCTTCATGTGGAGGTCCTGGGTAATAGAACCCCAACATGGTTTCCTAACTGATTGCAAAAACTCAGGACAGCGCATTGTCGTTATATTCCTGTTATCTTAATATGGCTTATCCGCAAACTAAAATTGTTTATTGGGCCTCAAGTCTCCGCTCTGAGCCTCGGCTCAGTTCGGCGACTTGGTGCTCAAGGGATTGGGCCCTACTTGCCCGGGTTTTGGGGTTCTGTTAATTTTTTTGGTGGTTTTCGCCGGTTTTTGTTAGTAATTTTGTAATTTTTTTAGTGGCCGAAGCCGGTTTTTTGTCGATTTTTTTTGTAGGTGGCCTGAAACAAAAAATCAGAATTAGTGTAAAATCTATACTATAATACTAAAAAGTATATAAAATATAAAACAATATGACAATATAGAGTTTATCCTCATTTAGGCAACCGGGCCCACTCTGTTTGGCGATGTCCTGGGTGTTTTTGATGAACGAACTGTCTTCATTGTGCTTTGTTGTTGATTTTTTTGTAATTTTTTGTCTCTCTGGGGTTTTCTTCTCTCTCTGGGGTTTGGGGTTTTGTTATCCTTTTGGAGTGTTTTTAGTTCTCTTTCTCTGGAACTTTGTTTTAGTCTACTATTTATTGTTTAGGTCTTTTGTGCTTTCATCTATGGAAAGCGTCATAGCTCATTATCTCTCGTAGTACGTGACTGGGATGCTTCTCTAACTCTGCGAACTTTATCCTAGCTTTTTTTTCATTGTGTCAGTCACTCTGATTTATTGCAGTTCTCCAAAGAGGAATCTTTCCGCTACGTATTTTGGTACGTTGACTGCTTCTCTTAGGCTTTTGTTGTGTGTCGCTTGTATTTTCTTTTTTGTGGTGTTGCATATGTGTCCCCATGCAAGGGACGCATATGTTAGTATAGGAAGGACTATACTATTTATTAGCCTTATTTTTGTTTTGTCGAAGGTTGCTTTTCCTTCCTGCTAGGCCTTTTATTGCTGCTCTTGCCAAGTTGGCTTTTTTTATGGTAGCTTCTACGTGTTTGTAGTCCTTATCCATGATTACTCCGAGGTATTTTGCTTCGCTTTTCCACTCGATGGGATTATCTTGCACAGTTACCTGTTCTTCTGGTTGTTGGTGCCTCTTTTTGAAAAGTACAGCTTGTGTCTTATCGTAGTTTGTTGCTATTTTCCACTTTAGACTCCATTCTTTTATGTCACCTAGTGCTGTTTATAAGTTATTGACCGCTATATCTACATTTCTGTGCTTGGCCGCTATCACCGTGTCGTCGGTAAAGAGGCTTAGTAGTGTACCTGGTATTCTAGGTATATCTGCTGTGTATATCGTGTACAATAATGGTGACAGTACTGACTCTCCTGGTCGATGCGATTACTTTTTATAGCCCCAGGCTTCTTGTAATTGGTCCTATCCGTGTGTAGGTTAGGGGGGGGGGGGGTTCTACTAGTCGGTGTTGTGGTCTGATGTTTTTTTTTTACTTTTTTTTTAATACCGTTTTTCATGTTGTTGGAAGCCTTTGAGCATTATCTCTTTCGTTTAGACTGTTATGATTTTTTTTCTATTTCTATTGATTCTCTGATTTCACGGTTTCTTTTAATTTCAATGTTAGCTAGTAACGTATTTTGGTTGCAGTTTATGTCCTGTGTTCGAGATATGTTGGACAAGGGTCGACGTTTATTCTCTGTTTTCGATGGAATTCGATGTTCTTCTTGTCTATTATTGATTCTTCAGTTGGTCTGTCCGATGTACGATTTGTCACAGTCTCGTATACTCCTTGATTTTTAACGATATTTTTGTTTTGTCGGATGATAAAATGGTTGATATTTTTTTTATCGGCATTAGATATCGTTTCTATTTTATGTTTTTTTTTTAATACTCTTCCTATTTTTTCTGTTGTACCCGTTATATATAGTAGAATGGCTTTTGCAATCGGTTTTTCCTCTTCTGTTAGATCCTTAATTATTTTTTGAGCATTGTGAGCATTTTCAATGGTATATGTTGAAAAACCTTTTTTTTGTTAGCGCTCTTTTCACATTATGTATTTCTTTATTTTTATGTTCTTCATCTGTCAGTCTTTCGGATCGTGGCATCAGCTTTTTAATGAATGAATGTAATTGTGCAGGATAGTGATATTTTACTTTACTTTATCGTGTCCGGACATGTCAGTCATAAAATTTCGGCCCAGTATCGGGCTACGTCGGTTCCATCTTTGTTGGCGAGCCACAAATCTTCAAGGGTACATCGATGAGGACAGTTTCTGCATGTAAGAAGATGTTCCATATTCTGTGTTTCTCCACAGTCACAGTTAACATTATTTTGGTCTATTTTTCCCCATTTTGCCATGTTTGATTTTACTGTAGCAACCCCGTTCTTATCCTATTCAAGGTTTTCCACGTTTTAAAGTCTAGGGTCTGGCGGTCCATTGAACCTGGGGAAGTGGAAAATACTCAGGCGGTTCATCCTGCACTGTTCCAAGGAAGCTTTTTCTAGATTTTAGTCGCTTTCGTGGTGTTCGAGCTTTGTATAGGGCATGCCGATCGTCCGCGATCTGTTTAATTTTTTTCTATGTGTTCTGCAGCGCCCCGTGTTAAGGGTTCTGCAAAACCCGCTGCTCTATATAGATTTGAAAGTGGCGTTGGTTTTATGCTCCCCGTTACTATCCTACATGTCTCATTTAGCGCAGTATCAACTTGTTTGGCGTGGGCAGATCTGCTCCAAACGGAGCACGCATATTCAGCAGTTGAGAAACACAGTGCCTGTGCCGTTGTTCTTAAAACGCCAGGACGTGCGCCCCATTTACTTCCCGTTAGCTTTCTGAGTATGCTGTTCCTAGTTATTACTTTCCCTCTTGTTTTTATGCAGTGTTGTCTGTTGCATTTTGTCTGTTGTCAATGTTGTAGGTGAGAGACCGGTCCAGAGTCACTCCAAGATATATAGGTTGATTTGTGTGTTCTAATGCATTACCATTCCACACAATTTGGAGTTTTCGCTTGGCTTCCTTTGTGCGAAGGTGGAAAGCGCAGACTTGGGTTTTAGAGGGATTGGGTCTCAGAGAATTCTGCAGGTAGTACGCTGTCATTGTTCTTAAGGCAGTTTATAACAAAAATGGATGGGCTGGAGCGCCAATATAACAAGAATGTGTAGTGTAGCAATAGGGTAAACTTTAAAATGTACCTTGATACACCAACGAACTAATATGTGGACTAACAGAAGATGAAAGGGATTAGATAGAAGTAAATTATATGAAAGAAATAGATAAAGGGTAAATATGAATTTTAAAATATAATAAAATTAATGCTGGCTAGCGACTATGCAGGAGAATGACCACTTGACACTCAAGAGGGATTAGGCCAATTTGCATGCCCTACAGTGACCGTAAGATAGAAGAACTAATGACAAGAAATCTACCAAGAAATAATCAGATGAAAGATAAAGTTGCTCTGCTTAATATTTGGGCGCCAGGAAGTTAAATGGTTTCTTCCGAGATATCTTGTATTGCTGAAATATTAAAGGATAGGTACCAAGTGAAATCTTAAATTGTTTTAACCCAACTTTAATAAATACCTATATTATGTACAACTTATTTTAAACCCTTATATATAACAATATAACCCAACACCTCTTATATACAATTAACTAATCTATATTTACAATGAAAACCCTGAATATAATGATGAAAACAATTTCCCCCCCTAATGTACCTGATAATGTGAAATTTTGACTAAGGTTATGCAATAGTTAAGTATATGATATAAAATGAAATATATAATATTATAAACGTTACAATTATCAAATCAATGAAATAAACCTCTCCGGATATGTGTGCACACTATAACCTGATAACGAGAGAGTCCAGGGGAGTTACAATCTCAACCCTTGGTGGACAATAAATGTTTTACTAAATTTACAATGACTATTGTTTTATAAAAATGAATGTAATTATTATTAAGTATAATATTTTGAAAAAAAAATTGAAAATGAAATAAAAGTTAAACCTTGAAGAGGACGTTAAAAAGTTGCTACAAATATTTAAATCGACAAAAAAAATATTAGTTCTTCCTGTTAGTTTCTGCAGGTTTCCCTCGAGATCCTCTGGAAGAACTAGTCGCAGGTGGGTGATACGCCAAACCTGGACACCATATAAAAAAAAGGTACTTTTAAATTAAGTCCTTACGATTCTTCTTAACCCAATTAAATAAAAATGACTGCTTATCTTCCAATTCCCAAAAAATTAAATAAAAAGTTTTTCCTTTCCCCCCAGACCTGCACTGGATTCCTGACGTAGGCGACTGAGAGTGATCCCAACTTAATGTATTTTCACCAAAAACCAAAAACAAAATAAAATAACCAACTGGGTTTTCTTCCACAAAATAATAGTTTCTTCCAAATAAAATAAAACTTAAACCAAACTCTTAAACGAGGGACTCTCTCAGTCGCCTGAATACGCCTGTTCAACTCAAGGAATTCCAAGCAAGTGCCGGTCTGATGGCGCTAACGCTGTTACCACGATCAGAGGCGTAGACAGAGGGCGTGATTTATTGCCAACTTTAAAAAATAAAATTTACCGAAGTTATTTAAATGTTTGGTTTAAGAATATTTTGAAATGAATTTAATTTGTAATTAAATTAAAGGATTCCAGTGACAAAGCAGTAAATGGGTATTCAAGTAACGGACTCGTTACATTCCCCTCTTACTTGGAGAAAAAAAATTTTTAAAGTGAAAAAATTTTTTTTCCTTTTACTTGACTGATTGGTTAGATGTAGGTTAACCAATACTTTAACCATATGTGGAGCAATCAAGAATCGAGAAAAAAAAATATATAAACATATATAAAAATTATAGCCATGGCACCAATTGCCAAATACAGCTATTATATTAACTCACTATAATATTTCCAAAAAAAAATCTACATCGATTCACACGATTATAATTAACCACAGATTATGAGTGATGTAGAGATAAAGAAAATGGTTTCATCTAAGGATACCCATACTACACATAACTATTTAGAGTGAAATTAAAGTAAAGTAAGACTCTAACATAGCATAGTATAGACTAGTAATACAAGTGCTCAATACAAAATAATCCAAAATAATGTGAAATCGGACCCTGGTTCCAAAATTGACTCATCAATGGACAACAGATTTATAGGAGAGCATATCCAAGGAATAATCAATCAGGCAAATGGGTGTACCGATACACAATAAGTAATAATAAAAATACCAAACGTATATAAAATATATACGTAACAATAAAAATACTAAACGTATATAAAACAATATAAGTGTCGAATTGGATGGTAAATCCAAAATTGACCATACAGTGGACAACAGATTTATAAAGTAGCATATCCAAAGATAATCAATCAGGCAAATAATGACCCAATTCACACTATAACCAAATAAACCAAAAAGGGTAGGTCCACATATACCCACATCCGGTAATATGTGCCTAACCTAAAAATTCACCAAATAAATTATTGGATCAAAATGTGGGACTAACGGCCTGAACAAAAGGACAGCCATAAAATCGATTTCCATCCTGATGATATGCCATCAGTACATTTGGGATCCAAAATAAAGACCAAAAATAAAAACTAGGAGGTGTGATACACTTAATCATCCTAGTAAATGTAAAGCTGAACAAATTGAACTCAAAAGGTAGAGTACCAAAGCATGTGAACTGCTGTGGTAACTTCTTACAACAAAAATTAACTTATGCTGATATTCGATAACTATAGCAGGTAGCTACAACAAATTTATAAGAATATCTAACATAAGATCACTAAAAGGAGTTTAATGTGACAGTAAACTCTAACAACCATAGCTAAATAGTAAGAGTAAGGTGGAAGTAATAACAAACAGAACATCAAGAACGAGTAGACCAATTTCTGAAGAAACTGCAAATTATAGGTCGTTCTGATATTAATAAAAGAGAACAGGATAATTTCTTGTTCAATATACCAAAATATAAATAAGTGCCTAAGGAAAGAAGTGAAAATAACTATAAATGGTCATTTGTTGCCAAAATATGAAAATACTATTCATAACTGTAATCTAAACTTGCTAGGCGTAAAGGAAATATGTCATGGATTGCTTCCTCCAATAAACTATATAAGTAAGAATAATAAATCATCTAAGGAACAATTCAGTTATTAGACCAAAGTGTGAAAATATGAAGGAGTTAAGGAACTAATAAAATATTAAGGAGCTAACATATTAAGCTAAATATTCAAATCCTAATTAATATTAACACTGGAAGACATTCTACTGCCTAGATAACTGTACAACTTGTCATGAAAATGGTGAATTCCGAAATTCATTGAACAACTGTGGCCAACAATTGAACTAAAACTTCGAACCCACGTATTCATTCACCTATATACAGGCAGAATAGTCTATATAATATAGGAATGTACTAAAATTATGAATACTGATTTTCCATATAAATTCCTAATGACTGACTTTGAAAAAAAACATCCCACATAGCAAATCGAGATACACGTTATTATAAACTAGTCATGACCAATAAACTTAATCCAAATACATAAAAATTACAACATTCTTTCCAAACTGGCAAAACAAGTAAGTAAAATGGGAAGAAAGTGATACAACGCATAAACATATAGCACAGTACAGTAGCATTACAATATTCAGTTCCATACCAGTGGCAACACCTAATATAAGTAAAAATCTCTAATGGCTTTAATAAATTTAACTTATTATAAATAAATACTAATCAAATTATAAGCTGTAGATATTCCAAATCTGGTGATTAATAACAAAAAATCTAAGAAAAATACCCAAATCGTAACCAAACCGAGCCAAAACAATAACAATCATAGGAATAAGTTAACTTAATAGACATTAAGTTAATCTTCCTCTGAAGATGAAGATGCTGCCTCATCTGTTGTATTATCAGGGAGTAAATCCTTTATATGAAATTGACCAATTCGTCTATTTGTCGAATTGTCTTTTAATTCATAAACTAAAGGAGATATTACCCTAACGACAGTACAGGGAACATATTTCTGACAAAACTTAGCAGAAATGGCATCACCTTTATTTGATTTTACAAAATTCCGTTTCAAAACTCGATCGCCCACAAAAAATCGCAACTCTCGTTTCCTCAAATTATACTGATGCTGATTTCTAAGGTAAGAAGCTTTTAACTTCTTCCTAATGTCAGCGAATATTGGAGGTAGGTTTTGGAGATCTTCCATACGGTGAAGTTTTCTCAGAAATTTGAGGAAGAGTTGTCGAATTTTCAGAAATTAAACCGAAATAATCACCTGACAATGGAACATGCCTACCAAAATTAACATAAGCTGGAGAACACTGAGTGATTTCATGAACAGAAGTTCGAATGGCTTGAGCAACTGAATGGATATACTTATCCCAAGCTCTATGATCACTATAAGTGTAAGATCGAAGAGCAGTAACAATGCTACGATTTACACGTTCAGTGTGGTTAGCTTGCGGATGATAAGCTGCATTGTAGAATATCTTTTGGACCTTATATTTACTTAATAGATCTTTAAAAGCTTTAGAAACAAATTGTGGACCATTATCACAAGATACTATTTGGGGAATACCAAATAGTAAAAACACTTGTTCCTCTAAGAACTTCAAAATGGCTGGAGTTGTAGCCTTACGCAGAGGACAAACTAAAGGAAATTTGGTGAAGTAATCTACAACTACCAAACAATATGTGTTACCTAAATAACTACGTGGATACGGTCCAATAAGGTCTAAAGAGATCATTTGCCACGGAAAATTAATGTTCCTAAACGAACCCATTAGTCCAGCTTGAGGTAGGTTACTCGGCTTGCACGTTGCACAAACTCTACATCTAGAGATGTATTTCTTAACTGAGTTGCGCCAAACCAGGCCAGTAATATAACTCAGCTATTTTACTAAAAGTTTTATAAAAGCCAAAGTGACCTGATGTCACATCATCATGAAAAGTTCTTAAGACTTCATCCCTATTTGCTGTTGGGACTACTATCTTCCAATCAGACATATTCGATAGAGATTCAACTGGACTGATAACATGTTTATAGAGGATATTATTCTCCACCTTGAAATCAGGATACCTAGTAGGTTCTTGGGTGACATTATGAATCATCTTTCGATACCAATTATCTGGAGATAAAGTGGACAGATCTAAAAGATTGATATCGAATGTACGTGACAACGCGTCTGCAACCACAACACCATTGGCTTTGCGATGAACAATATTGTAATCAAAGACAGAAAGCCTACAAATCCAACGGGACAAACGTTGTGACGGATTTTTCATGGAATGTAACCATAATAAAGAACTATGATCTGTGATGATAGTAAACTTACGACCCTCAAGATAGTACCGAAAGGCATCAAGACCATGGATAATTGCAAGAAGTTCTCTCTCTGTGGTGGAATAATTTTTCTGTGCTTTATTGAGCTTTTTGCTGGTATAAGCTATTGGATGTTCCGAACCATCCTTCATTTGAAATAGTACACCACCTGACGCAGTGTTGGAACAATCTGTCATGAGATAGAAATGCTCTTTAAAATTCGGAGATGTCATGACAGGAGCACTAGTAAGAGCTTCTTTTATACGCCGGAAAGCATCATCGGCTTCTGAAGTCCATGTAATAGTTTGGCCTTTTTTCCTATTTTTAAGGAGATCTGTAAGTGGGGATAACAAAGTAGAATAAGACGGCACAAACCGACGATAATATCCACACATACCTAATATCCTACGGACTTGAGTAGTAGTCTTAGGTATAGGAAAATCTTTGATAGCTGTAACTTTATCAGGATCAGTCCTTAAACCTTTACTATCGACTACATATCCTAAAAATTTAAGACTAGGACGACAAAACTGACATTTATCTAAATTAATAGTTAAATTAGCCTCTTTAAGACGTAAAAACAACTTATCCAAAATTTCCATATGAAGAGAAAAATCAGGAGTGACAACCAAAATGTCATCCAAATAATAAAAAACATAGGGCTCTAACTGAGGACCAATGACTAAATCCATCAGACGACACATTGTCTGAGGAGCTGAAACAAGACCAAAAGGCATAGTGACAAACTGAAATAATCCTTTTCCACTAACAGCAAAGGCTGTATACTTTTTACTTTCCTCACTCAAAGGAATTTGTAAAAAGGCTTTAGATAGGTCGATAGAAGAAATATACCTAGCATTCTGGAGTTTACTTAGAATGACGTCTATTCGGGGAATAGGATAAGCATCCCGATTTGTAGTAATATTATTCAACTTTCGACCATCGAAGCAAACCCTAAAAGATCCATCCTTTTTCTTGGTTAACCACAAAGGACTACAGTAAGAAGACGTGGAAGGTTCAATGATATTCAACTCTAACATGGAATCAATTTCCTTTTCCAAGTCAACTTGCCAAGCCTGAGGAATAGGATATTGATATTGTCTAAAAGGTGTGGTATCTCCCACTTCGATAGTGTGAGATATTAAGGATGTACGACCTAATTTGTCTTTTGACGAAAGGGTTGTAAATTTAGAGATCATATTCTCTAATTGCCTTTGTTCGGAACTAGACAAACTAGTAAAATCCTGAATAGCACTAAGTAAGGACAGATTAAATTGAGAAATAGAAAAGGAAAAATTAGAACAATTTAGTGTGCTATTAAAAGCATTTAAGAAATCCATACCTAAAATTATCGAATTCTGAACTGAAGGAATAATATAGAATGTAATTTGTTTACATAAATCTGCTACTGTGATTTCAGTTTCAAATTTGCCTGTAATAGACTGAACTGTACCATCTGCAGTAGACACTTGCAGAGAAGAAATGGGCATAATAGAAATCTCAGCATTTTTCAGTAAAGCTAATGAATGTGAACCTATCACAGAAATGTTCGAGCCACTATCTAAAAGAGCTAAACAAGATTGTCCTAAAATCTTAATAGGAAGGTAAGGTCTATTATCATTATGTTTCTTAACTAATAATGAATTTAAATCAAAACAATCATTATCTGATTGGTCAAAAATTTTAAAAGGTGCTAAACTAAACTTATTGTCTCTACCTACACAATCAGAGGATGCAACAGGCAAACAAGAAGAATCAGAAATAAAAGAATCCTCCTGAATTGTGGTAGACTCTGGTATAGATATTGGAACTACTACACTGCTACTATTATGTCTATTATTAAAATTTGGGAAGATATTTGGGAAAGATAATCTATGTGAATCAAATGTATTATATTGAGAAGTTACTTCTTGGAATGACTTGGTGTGGTGTGTGTTGGTTTTTTGGAGACAACCCCTTTCCCTTTCCGACTGGAAGATGGGTTTGGGTGACTTGACGTGGTTGGACCAGTGACTTCGTTTGATGTAACGGTTTGATTCCCTGATGGGGGTGTGGACGGAGAAACGCTCAGGGGACGGACCTCCGATCGTTCGTTTCCCGAACACCTAAAACAATTGCGTTTGAGGGTATTTTCTTTACCACAACCGTGGCAGAAAATACGGGTACGAGGGATGCCGCAATCATAAAAAGTATGGCCAGACTCACGACAATTCCAGCATACTACAGAACTTAAATGTGGAAATATTACGTTCATGACCTTTGGATTGCCAAGAACGGTGTTTGGAAGTATCTAGGTGACGTGAAGAGTTAAAAGAAGAGGGTCGAGAAGTGGAAGGAAGGTGAGAAGACCAAGATAAAGTTTTCTTCTAAACGTTTACACTTCTCCGTAATATCAGCTATACTAGTGATATCTACAAGGGCCAATTGCTGATGATAGAATGGCAGTAGACATTTGAGGATGATCTTAATTTTTGCTGAATCTGTCAGAGGTGTTTCAAGGCGACTACACATACCTAAAATAGTATTAATAAATATCGTAACAGACTCGTCTGGCTTCTGTCTACGATTTTTGATTTGGTCCAGAAGGTCATCTTGAAAAGAATAAGGTAGAAAATCAGACTTGAGTTTCTGAGCCAAATCAGACCAATTAGAAAAATTATTGCGGTTGTTTCTAAACCACGTAAAAGCTGTGCCTGTAAACAACTCAGCAGAAGCTGCAAAAAGATCCTCCTCACTCACTCCTCTCGATATGCGAAGACATTCCACCCTATCCAAAAAGGAAATAACCTGGTCATAATGACCTTCACCAGAAAATGTAATGCCCCATTTATGTACCTGAACAGGTTTGGGGTGAAGAAATGAGTTAGCTGCTTGGACTGAAGAAATAGGGGTTGAAGTAGCAATTGGATTCACTCGTGAATCAAGTTCACCCTCTAGGCTAAGAATTCGGATTGAAATAGAGCGTTTGTAAGTTTGCTGCTCATCATTCGAACATGATAATAGATGAACACGGCCTGAGACATGGGCTAGACGTGATATCAGCCTGGAGTATAGGCTATCTTGGACAGTCCCTCTAAAATCGGATATCCTTTTAGCCAAATCATCCATAGTCTCATCAATCTCTTCTTGTTGTTCCAAAAAGGGAATACTGGTGGCAGAAAATTTGTCGAAAGCTCCTATTTCCTTCTTCTTGCCTTAGAGCTCCACGCAATATCTTGCGTTTTAAATCCACATTGGAAGACGCATCAATGGGAATGTCCCTAATTCTCAACTCATAATCTAATTCTTTAACTAATAAATGTTCTACCTTGAATGCAGACATTGTGAAAGAAAAACAAATAGATGAATAGGTAGAATAGACAAGGAGATAATATACTCACACTCCACAAAACCAATCGAATAGTAATATAAAGTTTTCAAAAAAAAATATATAAGTAAATATGTACCAACACACCACAAAATCAATCCAAAAATAACTTCAAGTTATTCACAAAAAATTTCAAAATGGTTAAGTAAGTTAAGTAAATATAAACACAATCCTTGAAGCAACACACAATGGTTTCAACAAGTATATGGTTAACAAATACTTGAATATAAAAAATTCACCAATATTGGCTAATATATATATGTATAAAAAATAGTAATATCTAAATTATTAAATTCTTAAAGTTCAATAATAGTAAAATAGGTAGTCAATTGTACACAATGCGATTAACTAAAAAGGTGAGGGTTTAAATATGAATGTAAGCAAACTACAGCAATACAAGTATATCTATAAATGTAAGTCTAATAAGAAAAGATAAATAAATAAAGAAGTTAAAAAAAATGAACAAAGAGCAACAGGAACAAATTAGAAATAATAAAGAATATTTTGCAAAGAGAAATATACTTCAGAATGTACGGTCTGAACTGAGAAAAGGCCCCACGTTGGGCGCCAATATAACAAAAATGGATGGGCTGGAGCGCCAATATAACAAGAATGTGTAGTGTAGCAATAGGGTAAACTTTAAAATGTACCTTGATACACCAACGAACTAATATGTGGACTAACAGAAGATGAAAGGGATTAGATAGAAGTAAATTATATGAAAGAAATAGATAAAGGGTAAATATGAATTTTAAAATATAATAAAATTAATGCTGGCTAGCGACTATGCAGGAGAATGACCACTTGACACTCAAGAGGGATTAGGCCAATTTGCATGCCCTACAGTGACCGTAAGATAGAAGAACTAATGACAAGAAATCTACCAAGAAATAATCAGATGAAAGATAAAGTTGCTCTGCTTAATATTTGGGCGCCAGGAAGTTAAATGGTTTTCTTCCGAGATATCTTGTATTGCTGAAATATTAAAGGATAGGTACCAAGTGAAATCTTAAATTGTTTTAACCCAACTTTAATAAATACCTATATTATGTACAACTTATTTTAAACCCTTATATATAACAATATAACCCAACACCTCTTATATACAATTAACTAATCTATATTTACAATGAAAACCCTGAATATAATGATGAAAACAATTTCCCCCCCTAATGTACCTGATAATGTGAAATTTTGACTAAGGTTATGCAATAGTTAAGTATAATGATATAAAATGAAATATTATAATATTATAAACGTTACAATTATCAAATCAATGAAATAAACCTCCTCCGGATATGTGTGCACACTATAACCTGATAACGAGAGAGTCCAGGGGAGTTACAATCTCAACCCTTGGTGGACAATAAATGTTTTACTAAATTTACAATGACTATTGTTTTTATAAAAATGAATGTAATTATTATTAAGTATATATTTTGAAAAAAAAATTGAAAATGAAATAAAAGAGTTAAAACCTTGAAGAGGACGTTAAAAAAGTTGCTACAAATATTTAAATCGACAAAAAAAATATTAGTTCTTCCTGTTAGTTTCTGCAGGTTTCCCTCGAGATCCTCTGGAAGAACTAGTCGCAGGTGGGTGATACGCCAAACCTGGACACCATAATAAAAAAAAAGGTACTTTTAAATTAAGTCCTTACGATTCTTCTTAACCCAATTAAATAAAAATGACTGCTTATCTTCCCAATTCCCAAAAAATTAAATAAAAAGTTTTTTCCTTTCCCCCCAGACCTGCACTGGATTCCTGACGTAGGCGACTGAGAGTGATCCCAACTTAAATGTATTTTCACCAAAAACCAAAAACAAAATAAAATAACCAACTGGGTTTTTCTTCCACAAAATAATAGTTTTCTTCCAAATAAAATAAAACTTAAACCAAACTCTTAAACGAGGGACTCTCTCAGTCGCCTGAATACGCCTGTTTCAACTCAAGGAATTCCAAGCAAGTGCCGGTCTGATGGCGCTAACGCTGTTACCACGATCAGAGGCGTAGACTCGAGGGCGTGATTTATTGCCAACACTTTAAAAAATAAAAATTTACCGAAGTTATTTAAAATGTTTGGTTTTAAGAATATTTTGAAATGAATTTAATTTGTAATTAAATTAAAGGATTCCAGTGACAAAGCAGTAAATGGGTATTCAAGTAACGGACTCGTTACAAGTTTCGAGTTTCTCCTCCACTTCTTCAAAACTATTTCCTTGAGCACATATTGCAAGATCGTCAGCATAGAGGAAGTGCTTGGTTTCGGTCGGAGTAGGTTGGTCTTTTGTGTATATATTGAAGAGCATTGGTGCATAAGACACTTCCCTGTGGGATGCCGTTTTTTTTGAACTCTCCACCTACTTACTTTACTCTCCAGCATAACGAAAAAAACGTCTATTTTGCAGTAAGGAATATACGTACCTTTCCCAGATGGTGGTCATTGAGAGTGTCGTATAATTTACGGAGCAATGTTTTGTGCCTTACTGTGTCATAGGCTGCTGTCAGATCTACAAAAGCAGCCCCTGTTATAAGTTTTTCTTCAAAGCCCTCTTCAATGTGTTCTGTTAATGCGAGGACTTGACCGGGTGTAAAATTTGCCAGGTCTGAATCCTCCTTGTTGTGGGATGAGGTGCTTGTAGACATTGTTTTCTATTCTAGCGAGTATGAGTCTCTCGTATAGTTTAAACAAGTGACACAATAGTGAAATAGGTCTGTAGCTACTGGGGTCTTCTGGATCCTTTCCTGGTTTTAACAAGGCTATTACTTTAGATTTCCTCCATGATTTTGGAATTTTGCAGGTTTTGCAGCACGTGTTATAAATTGCAAGATCCAGTTTTTTGGCTCCTTGGCCTAAATGCTTTATTTGTTCAATGCATATATCATCCACACCTGCAGCTTTCCCGTTTTTTAACCTGTTTCAGACTGTCGTGGAGTTCTTTTAGTGTAAAATGAGTTCCTAGGTGGTTTGTCTCCGAATCCAATCTTCTCCTAGTGTTTGGGTCCTTATATCGGTTAGTAGTAGGATGGTGATGTGAATCAGCATGTACGTATCTGTCGGTACGTGTGGGTTTTTCGATATACCATGTGTCCTATGTGCCCGTTTATTTTTTTACACATCTAAAAATGGCGGTTGTTTATTTTTTTTTCCAGTTCCATAGTAATCTGGATTTTATGGTATATGTTATTGATGTGTTCTAAAAATACCTTTACTTTTTCTTCTCCATGTGTCCAGATTATAAAAGTATTATCCACGTACCTAAGTTTGGGTTTATGTTCGCCTGTTTCTCTTTCTTGCATAAAAAAGTTTTCCGGGAACTGATCTCTAATCCATGCATTACAGTAATATTGTGTGTATCATAACAGTGAATATTTATTTTGCTATTTTATCGCAATACACTTGAATTTCTTTGATAATTATATAGGAATAGGAAATTGCGGTTGCTCGCAAAATTGTGACGGTTAGTTTTTATTTATAGATTCATTTATTTGTTGGACAATAGTTAATCGATAACAGTAGAAAAGTTACGAATGCTATTTAGCGTGCAAACGATCGTATATGTTTTTTATGTTATTCTGGGGTGTGATGTTGAGCCACCCTTGTAAAACTAGAAAGAACTTAAAGGTATGTACTTTTTGTTATGCGGGATCAATTTTTTTGATTTTATGAATTTAAATTAACCTTATGTGCTTCATGCAGTACAATATACAGGGCGTTATAGGTATAGCATGTACATTTAACGCACATATGGATGCATTATAGGATATAAAACGATAGTTAACACATTATTTCGAAAGAAATAATGTCAATCTTTTCTTTTTTTATGTTTTTATGATGAGAAAAAAGATATACTTACGATATACGACATCGCGAAAAAAGCGAAACCAAAATATAGAAAAGGATAAAAAAACTAGTGGTGGGTGTAAAAATAAGAGAAACAACGTTTAATCGGGTCCAAAAAATTTCAAACAATAAGCTGGAATATAAAAGGAACTCCTATTAAAATTGTAGAAATATGGCTAGTATTAATATATCATCTCTATCAATCAATCTTCTGTACAATACGTTGGACAATACTTTATATGCCACGTTAAGTAGGGTGATGTCTCTATAATTATCACACACCATCATATCTCCCTTTTTGTGAAGAGGATGCATAACACCTAATTTCCAGTCTGCGGGCAATTTTTTTCCATCGCTAAATTTTCGGTTACTAATTTATGCATGTGTTTAAAAAGGGTGCCCCACCATGTTTAACGAGTTCGGCAGAAAGATTGTCAAACCAGGGGCTTTGTTATTTTTTAGTTTTGAAATGGCTTTTCTAATTTCTTCTTCGATGGGGGGGGGGGGAACTCAAAATGAGTCGCTTACCTGTTCAGTATCTGTTCTTTGTCACTAATTATGGAACCATCTCTGTCTTTACATGCTGTTATTCTGGGTTTGAATTCTTTTCTGCAGCTGTTTATCTCGTGGTAGAATTTTTCGTGAGTCTTTTCTATTGTGGTGGTTAACAATCTCATTTGTGATTGTTAACCACCACAATAAGATCTACCATGAATCTATCTATATAAGATCACCAGGTGGTCTAAGATTCTCATAGTTTTCCAAGTTTGATCTCGTTCTTGCGCTGCTAAAGTCTCTTGTATGCTTCTGTTGGTTAATGGATCTACATTCAAACCAATCTTTTTATTTTAACCTGTTAGGTTTTAAAAAGCCTTTAGGCGCTGTATGGGTAGCTTCCTTGCACAAAGACCCTGTTGTTCATCTGCTAAAAATTATTCTCTGATTTATTAGCAGTTGTAAAAATTTTAGCTGTGAGTTTTAGCGTAGTATTTAACAAGTTTAATAGTTTTCTGGCTGTTTTGAATCTCCTTTTTTGAAATAGTAGAATTAGTTTGCTAGTTCTCCAATCTTCCGGTATTTTATTGTGTTTTATAATTTTATTAATTAATTTTGTTAATTGTTCTGTCATTGCTGCTCCACAATATTTCAATAATTCGTTTGGTATCCCGTCTTTACCTGCTGCGCTTTTCTCTTCTTTAGGTTTTTCAAGTATTTCCGAACTTCCTGTACATTTATATTAAGTTCTTGATTTGTGGTAATTTCTGGTGTTTCTGGTTCTAGCGTCGTTTGTTTTTCCTCTGCATAGAGCTTTTTTAGGTAGTCAATCCACGCATCCCTTTCTGTGTTTTGGTTCTATTAGTTTCTTTACCTCCATTCCTTGACCTCTTATAAAGCGCCATATTTCCTTTTACAGACCGTAAAAATCTTGTTCCATTTCTTTCAAAAAGCGTTCCCAGTGGCCATTTTTTATTTTTCTTACAAGTGCATGTGTTTCGTTTCTAATTGTCTTGTAATTATGGTATGCATCTTGTGTTTTGGTCGACATGTATTTCAGGTAAGCTTTCTTTCTCTTTACATTTTTTCTTTACTTCTGTACAAAACCATGGAGTTCTTCGCCTCAGGAACGATAAAGTTAATTTTAAACGAGTTAATTCAATAGTCGTGCTTTCCCCCTTCCATCATTTCCCCTTAACTCAGAAAACAACAATTCCTGTCCATACTCTTTTGTAGAAAAGCTGCAAATAGCGGAGATATTGAGCAAAAACTCTTTTCCTTGTCGGAGATGTCAGACTGACATCAAGATGGCGACTGACGCAACGGCGGAAGTCAGTCGCGATTTTAAATTTACATTACTATTGAGCCTATAGAGGTTAAAACAATAAAATATGGAGTAGCTCTCTATGCAAGGTCAAATGCTATCCCGACTGGACTTATACGGTTATATTATTAGAAAGTAATGTTTAAGGATTTGTATACTTTTTATTCGAATCTGATTATACATATCAAAACCTGCATCAATAACCTTACATTGATTTTTATATGATGTCCGTCAATTGTCTTCTTTAGTTTAGACTTATACATTCGAGGGGTTCGAGCGAAAACCCGATAACTAACAAAATCATTGTTCGGAGATAATCGCGATTAAAGATTTTCGTAACATTGAAGAGGCTTTAAAATCGTCATAGGAAGTTGTTTCAAATATTTGTTTAAGCCAAACAGTAGAGAATTTAATGTTTAGTTAGAATAATTTATTTTTAGTTTAACTTATTAAAAGGTATTTACAAAAAAAATAAAACATGATATTTATCGGGTTTTTCCTCGCTGAATGAGTACAACAATTCATTTTATTGGTTTTTATTTTGAATTTTGTCAATTATAAAATGAAAATGAACTGTATTTTATTCAAATAAAACAAATAATAATCTACATTCTTTTTAGGAAATTAAAACGTAATATCTTCTTCTTCCGATTCTTCTTCCATCATTATGTCTGGAATTCGATCTACGACATTATACCCTGTTTTTAAACTTGATATCCATGCAGCTCTTCCGGAAAAATGTTTTCTTGGGATATCTTCATTAAATACTTTTTTTTGCTTCGCTTATTGGAAGAGTACTTTTATATTCAAAACTATACTAATACTAATACTATACTAATTCAAACCAATATCTTCTGATATGTTTAAACATTTTAATTGATTTTTAACCACTGCACAGTATCACCGTTATAACCTACTATTCTGTTTTGCAATATATTTGCTGCAAGTGACTTTAAATCTAAAAATTTATTATATTTTATTTCTTTTACCTTGTATGGGCCTATATTATGTTTCACATTGTCTACTGTCTTCATTTTCTGTTTTCTTGCTGTTTGAAATATATTTTTCCAGTAATTCATGCATTTACATATTTACTTGCAGATTCTATTGCCGAGTTCATAGAATCCACTTCCATATAAATATGTCCTGCTTCTAAGAACTTTTGTTCTATAATTTCCAATTGGTCGATATTTTGTACGATTCACAACAGCAGTACAGCTATAAATTTATAGCCAGAAAATATTATAGTCAGTATTTTATAAGCCAGAAAATTTTCAATGCTAAAAAATTCCACAGGGTGATGCGAACTTTGAGAAAAAAAAACTGATTGGTACACTCGGTATACAATGAAAATTTACCGATTAGCAACATTATTACAGCGATATTGTTAAAGAATAAGACTTATAACATTTTAAAAAAATACTGAAATTGGACAACAGGTTTAGAAGATACGAGACATCAAAAATGACCCATTTTTAAGGTGTCCGGTTAATTTTGCACCCCAGTACTGAATTTTAGGTCTTGATATCGAAAATGAATTTATTGAGATAAAGTGGATTTAAAATAAAACATCTCAATTTCACCTAATTACTCTTAAATTTAATGGATGACAATTCAAATAACTAGGAACTGTATAATTATACACATAACAAAAAATATTACTTACCAGTCTTCAAAATAATGGTTTTTGGTGACCATTTCCACTAACATCTTACTTTAATTACTCATTTTACTAATTTATAAAAATCAAACTGTTTATTTCGAAAACAAGCACGAATCACAATAACAATTCAACATCAAACTATACATTTGTTAGAGAACGCAACGTCCATAATCAAGTCCAGATATTAGTGAACTAATCAGAACTACCGACCCAAAAAGGTAAATCGTTGTAGTTCGTGTAACCTAAAATTGATTTACTGGGTTTTCGCAGAACAAAAATGTGCTGAAAATGAATAAAGTATAATAGTATAAAATTCTTTATTGGATTTTCGCATGAATATATTTTGTTAAAATTAACAGCTTTGTAATCTTCATATCGGATAAATGTATTTATATATTTTTAAAATCTTAACTTGCGAATTTCTTTAAAAAAGAAAGCAGTTAAGATCTTCTAGCTTATTTTTCCTAGAACTGATTTTATATTTCAGACATTTATTATGAATTTCAATTTCCGATAAAATGAGTTATCTGTTTTTAACTCAGAAATATTTCTAATAAAATTAGTAACATTACACAGGAAAAGAAGATAAATGATTCTATCGGATTCTCATATTATAAATATGTTTACTTCAAAGTATTTTTATCAGTAAAGTTATATATGGGGTTGGTGTTATTTAAAAATATGACTTAACGGTTTTTAACATGTTTGGTTTTTATCAATTATTGTGCTTAAAAATGTTAATATCATTTTAAAAAATTTTTCAGTGATAGAAGACGTGTTTTTAATACAGAAGAAATAAAAATACCGTATTTCATAATTTTGTCATTTATCGGGATTTCGCTCGAACCCCTCGCATTACTGTTATTCAGCAATTGACCTCTTCACCTATCATTAACTCTTCTTATAAGGGCTCTTCAATTAAACCAACGTTGTATGTACTGCTTAATATTACTGAAAATATTGGTGTTTTTTTGTAGTTGTAAACAATTTCCATTAATAACCTCAAAGTTTTTTTTCACCTCACCTTTCAAAACCTCACAGTTTTTGAAAATGTATCGAAAGTTCACCTATCGAGTTACATGAGTAAAATATGGTCTTTATTTAATTTAATATTAAGTCCTTCATTTCAAAAAGAAATTGAGATCATTGGGACACTTTATTTATTTCAAAATATTACATCATAAAGATATTATGGTACTCTTATCCTACATTTTTTTCTAAGAATGTTACCAAAACGTCGAGAATCATATTCCTAATGTTAATGATTCAACGCCAATGAAATAAATACAATACAATTCTAAGAACAGATATAATACTAAGAACATATTGGTTCACTCAATTTATCAAGAACATAAAAACTTTCATACTATAAATTGTGAAGTTAATTAAAATGTTATCAACTCAAGCGTTTAACATATTAGTCACTGCAAATATTTTTTAAATATATTTTATATGTGTGTATAAATTAATACAACTGAATAAATTAAAACAGAAGAAAGCATAATAGAACCTCGATCAATTGAGTAACGGATTATTAACATGGCCAATGGTGATAGGAAAAAATGCATTTACAATCATAAAAGACATCGCACGCAAACTTCTGATAGTGTATTTATTACAAGGGCTTAACAAAGTACTTGATCATATTTTTAATTATTTAGATAATATGACCTGTTATTGATAGGAATTTAAATGCTATTATAGTAAATAACCGATAATCTGCGCAACTTATTATTATTCATTGCTGATAAAGATAATAGTATTATTATAGTAGTTTTAGCAAAGTCAGAGTCGTCGTTGTGCATAGATTTTAGCGTAGAAATAGACAATAAGGGATTTGTGTAACTTATTTTAACTTTCAATTACTAATAAATCTGTTGTCCAATGAAGTTAGATAGTTTTTAAAAACATAAAAGAAAAGGGAAAATGTTATTGTACATTATGTATTGTGAAACTAACTTTCCATCAAACATTATGCCCATTTTGGACTGGCTAATAAATAATAATTAAAACAAATCAGTCTGTGTGAAAGATAGTTTTTTTTATCTACAAAAAACCCGCTTGAACCTAATAAGATTATCTTCATATAGCTACAGGAACTTAGTTTCCTAGTGGAAGTTTGAAGTAAAGTATTTGACGTTTGAAGAAAAAAAATTTTTGAGGCGCATCTCATCGAAATAAATAATTTTTTCTTCAACGTCAAATAATGATGACATTACTTATCTAACTTGATCCTGTCAAAGTTTGATGTCTCCGCCGGCAGCAGTTTTTTGTTCCCATTTCTTTACGGCGGAGGGAAAATGTTGTCATGGCAATAATATGAAACATGTCACAAAGCTACAACACAAATGTCATTAACAACAATTAAACATCATTTTTATTTATAGTAATATTAAAAGTACAATTAGTTAATGAGGCATTTTCAAAATTGAAACCGTGCAAAAATGTTCCCGACTCTTGATACGCATTGGTAATTGTTGATGATACTGATGGTGGAGAACAACTTTCAGCAATCATTCCCGATGTTGGCGGCTTGCGAACAACAATAAGCTGTCTTTAATAATTGCAAACAATTGTCAAACAACTGTAACCAGGGAGACGCAAATCCCACCGACGACTTAATTATTTTAATTTCTAACATCTCGACGACTTTGATAGTTGTCACAGTTAATTTCGAGTAAAAATAGCGTATGAATTGTTCTATTTATGGTTGAAAATTGCTACGTTTGAAGAAAAAATAGTATACTTTATTCGGCAAAGAAGCGACTTTTCTTGACTTGCCCTCTATTACGCGCCTCACTTCGTTCGGAGCTCGTTTCTCTTTTCTTATGCATTTTTATCTTTTTTGGGTTTCTAATACGTTTTTGTCGATTCTGCAGATTATTTGGATTTCTAATCGCATTATGCTCATGTTGGCTCTCATCTATTTAAATAAAAATAGAAATTAGATTCTTTATAATAATTTAGAAATATGATTTAACGAACATTCGCAATGTATTTAGGGCCGGACATGCCTATCCAACAAAATTATCTAATGCAACCAAAATAAAATAATAAAATATGTGCAGAGTCAGTATCAAAAATCTAAACCAAACTATAAGTTGTAAAATGAAATTTTGTTTTGTTTAAAAATATGGTTTTGGTACCTTTTTATTAAAAATATTTTGCCTAACTTGAATAAATAGTTTTTGTTCTGAGTAAGAGCATAAATTATATCTAACCTTCATTTTATTTTTATGCAAAAAAAGACAATAACGTAAAGTGGAAATAAAAAATAATACAGGAAACACATTAATATTACCCGTACCACACAATAATAAACAATCAGAATGCCCACTCTCAGATGCCGCCTTTGAAGTTTGTCAGCACGCAATCACCATATTTTAGACGGTATTCGCTGTGAGCCGATGAGTAGAGGGGATTTGACAGTTTTCACCAACGCTGTTAGTGGCAGTTTTGTGCATTTAACTTGTAAACATTCAAATAATGGCGAATATGGATTTTTCAAAAAGAAAAATATATGATACATGTAAAAATACTGGGTACAACAGTCATTGTAAATTCTATTCATTTCCTGTTGCCAAGCATAAAATAGTTCAAAGAGAAAAATGGATTATTGCTATCAACGAGAAAAATAGGTAAATAACCTATAATGCAAACATGATATTTGTATGGTGTAAAATTAAAAAGCTACTTAATTTAGAAACATTGCGTACATGCCCTGCATCAACTAAACCTTTTCCCTTTTTTTGGTGTAGCTGGTTGAAATGGGATATCATGTGATATAGACTTAAAACCAGTATAATGTTTAAGATCCATTTTGATAAAATTAAAAAAAATTTAAGAGGTGGAGGCCATAAAACGAAAGAAGAAGAAGAAGAATTAAAACAAATTGATATCTAAGCACTAAGGCCTACGCACACAAAAAAATAACTGAGCAAAAACAGAATAAAAATGTAAAATAAAAACAAGAATTACAACTTTATAGAGGTATAGGTAACCAGAATATAGACGTTTTAAGCGTCTATAACCTTAAATATTTGCTTTAACCATTAAATATTTTCATATAAACTTCTTCTTTTTCTCAATGACCTCTTGCGTAAGTAGTCATCCAGTCGCAAGAACTTATATCTTAAATATTATAATTATAATGAATAAAATAACAAGGCGTAATTACTTTTACTATTAATTCTGTGTATTCGTTCATTAATCAGTTTACCATAATATTTCAGTTCATTATTTTGTATTTTTAAATAAATATCTCTTTTTCTCGTTTTGTCATATTTCATTTACACTGATTTTACAAGAAAAGTACAAGTTTCAAACCGCGAGAGAGCGCTACCGGCGAAACTCACAGCGAATAGACTCGAATTGAGAAATTTGTGACAAGCTACGACAGAACTGTAATTTAAATTTTTAGAGATTAATAATTTAGTACATTTGAAACAATTTAATCTATTCTTCAACTAAAAGTACGAAGAAAATAGTGCATATTGATAAAAATGTCACTGAAAAGCACTGTTTTCGTTTAAAACATGGCTGATTCCGTCTGCGCGAACAAGATGCGCATACTTATTTTTTTAAGCAGAGTGGGCGTTCTGATTGTTTATTATTCTGTGCACGCACTTTCGTCATCTGACACATAGTTTTTGTCGTTATGTCGATATTGTCGATATGTCTGATAATGTAAAGGTCGCTTTACATTTACGAGTACTCGGATCCGAGTAGCTCGGATTTGAGTTACGAGTGGAAATGCGATCGTTTACATTAAATCCGAGCGATCACAGAGTAGTTTCAAAGGGAATTTAAAAATGGCGCCATCAAGAAAGAAACGAGCTGCTGTTGCATTAGTGTTATTAAACATTTTAAAGGAGAAAAATAAAGACAAAAAATTAAGACAAATAAAAAGCATTTGGGTGAAACAACATTTACAAGAGGTTTGTTAAAGTTAATGAATAATAAAGATAATGATCCTAATGTAATCTAATTTAAAGCATTATTTCCTTTGATAATGTCCCGATACTCCTTTTGTTTCACATTCCATAAACATTCAAAAGAACGATAAAGATCGATAAATTGACCATTTGATCTGCAGAAAATCTTAGTTCCGCTATTTTTAATTTGGAATTTCCACCACTTTGACGCTCATTCGTACAGGAACTCGTACTGCTACTCGGTTTGCGTTTAACTTCAATCTGAGCTCGGATCCGAGTGACAAGAGGCTCCGAGTAGACGTTTATACTTCCGAGTTGCACTCCGAGTAGAGTAACTCGGATCCGAGTACTCGTAAACGTAAAGCCGACTTAAACGTCTCGTGGCTTGCCGACTCCCTGTTTAGTGGTTTATGCAGGACTAGCTCAACTTGTGTCAATGCACAATACACCCACGCATTCTGTGGTCAATGCGTGTTTTGTGTGTTAAAGTTGATTATGGGTGCCAGTCTCGTTTTATGTCAAATGTTGGGATAGGCAACTATGATATAGATAGATAATATTATGATTTTGAAGCGAAAGAGCGCGAAATATGGAAAATTGTGGGTCAGGCAATTATGGCACTGAGCCACTCGACATTATCTATAATCAGAATCTGGCAAAACTGTTGAAGTGAATTGTCATTTCTCAAAAATTAGTGTTTACATTTTTGATACTCAACTATAGAATACGGAAATGGTAAATAGATACGTTCGGTGCTACAAGCATTTGTCTTCTAGATTAGTAGAAAGAAGGAGAAAAACAAAATAACATAAGTGTTACAGCAGTTAACATCAAGTCATCATCATCATCATAATCACTCAATCTTCGCTTATCCACTGCTGGACATAGATCTCCCTCAAAATTTTCCATATATTTCGATCTTGTGCCTCTTGCATCCAATTCCTATGACAACGTTTTAGATCGTCAGTTCAACGTGTTGGTGGATGACCTCTGCTTCGGTAGGCATCATCTCTTGGTCTCCATTTCAGTATCCGCTTTGTCCATCTATTATCTGTCATTCGAGCCACATGACCTGCCCAATTCCATTTCAATGTTGCTACTCTCTCTACTGCCTCAGCCACTCCTGTTCTTTGTTGTAGCTGGCGATTTGGGATCTTGTCTCGTAGTGAAACGCCCAACATAGCATGCTCCATCGCCATTTGACACACACGGATCTTTTAAACGGTTTTCCTTGTCATGGTCAACGTTTCCGCACCGTAAGTCAACACTGGCAAAATACACTGATTAAAGGTTTTTTTTTTAAGGCATATTGGTATATCAGACGATTTGAAAATATGGTTCAGCTTGCCGAAGGCTGCCCAAGTCAGTCTTATACGACGGAGAAGCTCAACGGTTTGGTTATCTGTTCCTATGCGGATCTCATGACCTAGGTATTTATACCTGGTCTATGGATTTTGTTCCTACGCATATATCTTCGCTGACTACAAGATTTGTCGTCATCTGGGTTTTAGACATATTAATTTTTAATCCCCTTCTAGCGAGGAAAGGTAGAGCTGATTTAAAAGTTCTTTGGCCTCATCTATCCTATCAGCTATTAGTACAATATCTTCTGCAAACCTTAGATGTCTAAGCTTTTCTCTGTTTATGTTTATGCCCTTGTCGGTCAGTTTTGCCCTTTTACATATATATTCCAAAAGCATAGTGAACAGTTTCGGCGATATGGTGTCCCCCTGGCGTATTCCACGTTGTATCGGAAATTTCTGGGTTTGACGATCACCCACTCTAACACTGGCTGTTGCGTTTTGGTATGTGTTTAATTATATCTTTGGGTTATAAAAGCCCATACTTGATGTTAACTGCTGAGTAATTTTCATGAGTAATTTCTTTATGAGTAGTTTTCATATTCTAACAAGATTAAAACTCTTTGAACTAAATCTAAGTTTTATAAGAGATACATTTTTGTTATTGGTCAAAATATACATCAATATCAATCTATAGAGTAATTTTATATATTTATTATCTTCCATAATTTCTTATTAGCGTCTATTTTTGTTCCCAGTAGTGTAATGGTATCATATAAGTCATACACGACACAAATTAATGAAATGATTTAAAAATCAATAAAGTGATATAATAATAATATCGGCTGAACTGATACTCATTGTATATATAGAGTGATCAGGATGCCTGCAAGCGTGTGGGTTAACCCCGTGCAGTCTGATTCAAGGGAAGAATTTATCGGTCAGTATTTTTTTATTAATAAAATTAGTATATTTTACATTGGAAACACATTAGGTTTCATTTAGAATTATAATGTGCAAATATCATCCGAATTAACTTTAGGGTTAAATTTTTTTTTATATATTTAGTTCTAGTCCGAACAAATCTCCATACTTTTCCCTTAGTGAAAATTGACAAATATTTTGAGCTACACGAAATGTGCAAAATATATCTTGTTACAAAAAGCTTCCGGTTGCTGAGATGTATTTAAAACAGTATATGTAGTAGGATCTGCTCTTGGCATCCAATTGGCCTCCACACATTGGATGCCAAGAGCAGACATACGTAGTAGAGGAAGACCACCTACACGTTGGGCTGACGACATCAGGCATATCACGAAAAATTAGTCATTAGTAGAAAAATTAATCAGACATACATTATACATTTTAAAGTAGACGACTTTAAAATGATATTGCCAATATTGTTGAGTTGCGCTCCTGGGACGACTTTACTTATAAGATAGTTAATTCGATTACATGAAATCAACTTTAACTTGAGAATATCCGTCAGAAAAAAATCATAGCATGTAATTCGTCTTTAAAGAGACAAACAAATGCCATGATGACAGTAAAATTCTTCTGTTAGTGATTCCATAGTAAATTATGAAGAAAAAACCAGAAAAAACCTCGTAATACTATTCCGACATGGTAAGTATTTGGTCGTGAATTTAGTTTACTTTCAATAAACACCAAATTCTGATTTTATATGTTTGTTATTTAAAAATATAAATAAACAATTAATTATAACAAAATTATAGGGTTCAATGGAATGATTCAAATATAGTCCTAAAAGAAACGGGTGGTAAAAAGAGAAAAATCAAAGAAGCGGCTCTAATTATGCTAAATGATACCAATTGTGACGCAAATTCCTCGGCAGAATGTAATAGGATCTGGTTACCCATATTGAAAGAGGAAGTTATTAAAAAGAAAATACCAGTATTAGTAAGTCAGTTTTTTAAATAACAAACATATAAAATCAGAATTTCGTGTTTATTGAAAGTAAACTAAATGCACGACCAAATACTTACCAATGTCTGGATAGTATTATGAGGTTTTTTCCTGGTTTTTCCCCATATAATTTACTATGGAATCACTAACAGAAGGATTTTACTGTCATCATGGCACGTGTTTGTCTTTTTAAAAACAAATTACATGCTATGATTTTTTTCTGACGGATATTCTGAAGTTAAAGTTGATTTCATGTAATCGAATGAACTATCTTATAAGTAAAGTCGTCCCAGGAGCGCAACTCAACAATATTAGCAATATCATTTTAAAGTCGTCTACTTTAAAATGCATAATGTATGTATGAATTGTCAATATAAATGAGTCAGATAAAATTAAATTATTAGACGATTTTTTCACTATGTAACAAAAAACAAAATTTGTTTAATTTATTGTTTGTATTTTGAGAACGATTTCCGAAGTGGAAATTGAAACGTCAATAAACGTATTTTTATTTTTAATTGTGGCTTATTCTCAGTTCAATAGTAATTAATTTAAAATTCCACAAGAAAATAGCTTCAAAACAATATTATTTTATCATACTTAAATTATAGAGTCCTCATTTGGGTCGGAGAAAATGGTAAACTCCACCCAGAAGCTTTAATCAGATACACTTATGGTATTTACCACGGTCATAAACACTAAATTTATGTATCATTCGTCGAAGGCTTGTTAAATTACCTTAAAAATCATAATATGTGATCATAAGTATAATCAGAAACAAATGCATTCGCGCAATGAACACAATTAGTTAATAGATATGTTTAGAGACGAACAAGCGTCAGATATACATGGCTCATAACATTCTACGTTGTAACATTTTACTTTACTGTAACAAAAAAAAAACTGTTAAACAATTAGTTCGTCTATTGATCAAAATTTTAAAATATGTTACGGTTAACGAAATTACTGTTGACAATGACAGGTAAGTTTTTTTTATATGAGAAATCTTTAAAATGTTTTTAATGTCTTCAAAATTTTTTATAATTGTGTAAATGCATTTTTTTTTATTTATTAGCGCCTCTCGGTAGGTGGTGGTGGGGGACATTCACTCGAAATGTGAATCGGCGAGTTCAAAATCATAGGGCTCGCTAAAAATTGCATTATTTCGGCTTCTTGTTAACCAATTTTGCTCTTTTGTTTTGAATCGATGTCTCGGACGACAAGGATTTCAAATATCATATTTTCAAATACCATTTTTAATTGCAAATTGGGAAATTTGCAATTTACAATTGTATGTTAAACAAGTAATTCCATTTTTTCTTTATGCATTTTTTTAGCTTGCAATTTATACATTGAAGTAAATTGTTACTTTTAGCAAACAAATATGTATTTATAAATTGTTAATAAATAATTTAAATTGTTAAAACAAAGGCGAACGATTTTTTTTTGTAAAAATCAAACTTTTTAAAATAATTAACATTAAAAATAATTTATTTCTGCAGTTTTATCATAATAATGACATTATTTGATTTAAGAATATATTTTGATTCGAAAATGGCGTGTGTATTGTATGTGTTATTATACTGCTGCGTAATGCTCGAAACTGTTTTTTTTGAGCTATATATTTTTGAGATACGTATACATTAGAAATAAATTATTTTTAATGTTAATTATTTTAAAAAGTTTGATTTCTACCAAAAAACAAAAAAAATCGTTTGCCTTTGTTTTAACAATTTAAATTATTTATTAACAATTTACAAATACATATTTGTTTACTAAAAGTAACAATTTACTTCAATGTACAAATTGCAAGCTCAAAAAAACAATGCATAAAGAAAAAAAGGCAATTACTTGTTTAACTTACAATTGTTTATTGCAAATTTCCCAATTTGCAATTAAAAATGGTATTTAAAAATATGATATTTGAAATCCTTGTCGTCCGACACATCGATTAAAAAAAAAGCAGAATTGGTTAACAAGAATCCAAGATAATGCAATTTTTAGCGCTCGCTATGATTTTGAACTCGCCGATTCACATTTCGAGTGAATGTCCTCCACCATCACCTATCATGCATTGCATTGTATAGCCGTGTATTGTTCCAAATGGGAAGATGATTTTGGTTGTCCAATTTGACATCATAAGGTGACAAGGGAGCAACATTAGCTTTTTTTCTTTTAAAATCGATTTGTTGTTTAAGTCAAATGGTCGTCCTCTTTTCCTCGCATTTTGTGAGCTAATAGTAGATAGTGTACATGCTAAATCAACTCTAAATTGTGCAAGCCAAGCGTTTATTACAGTTATGTCAATGAGGTGATAAAATAACCTCATGTACCATTTTCTTGACCTCGTATTTATTTTTTATCTACCAATGATGCTATCGAGCAAATCAACCCCACCCATATGACGGTTATATTGCTTTACAATGACAGGGCATGGCAACTGGATCTTCTTTTTCTGTTTTCTGTCGTATCTCTCTACCGTTTTATTATCTCTCCAGAAAACATTACTTATATCTGAAGCTTCATAATCAGCTACAAATTCTTCAGAAGTTCCTTTGGGTAATTTATTCAATACTGCTTCAGTTGGAAGTTTACAGCATGGAATTCGATTTCTGCGTACTGTTTGAAGACTATGAATTCCTTGTTTCGCCAAAAACCTAATTACAGGTACGGATGTATAGTAATTATCAAAATACAACTTGTGATAATAATTTCTAGAAATTTCCCGTGTCAATCTCACGACAATGTTGCTACTTGCACCCAAATCAGGTTCATTTTGTAGTCGTTTTGTTGGATCATTTTCCGTGTCAGTGTATATTTCAAATTTATAACAAAAACCTGAAACCCCAGAAACCACAAAGAGCTTATATCCCTATTTTTGTGGTTTGAGCGGCAAATATTGTTTCATGTGATGGCGAGCTTTTGTTGCACATATCTACTCATCTATAGACAGCATTTTTTCCATAGGTATTGTTAAAAATTTTAATGATAGGGAATTTAAAACAGGTCGTAATCTGTGTAATTTGTCACCGGCTGCATCAATCTGATTGTCCTTAAAATGTAAATTAGAGCTTATTTTTTTAAATGACTTTTGACTCATAGCATTTTGGTCCATTGCTAATCCAATAGTATCATTCCAATGCATTCTTATATTAGGCATTGAAACTACAGAAGTTATTATACAAATGCCCAAATATTTGTTCATGTAATTCTTTGTTATTTCAAAAGGTTTAGCTGATTTTTTTTTAATACTGTATCGAGTACTTTCATTATTCATTTTTTCCATGAGATCGTCATCGAAGAAATATTTAAAAAAATTGTATGGTGTCTGTAAATCTAAAATTATATTTGGCAGAGTCGTATTTCCTGTAAATGTTGATGGTACGTTTTCAATCTTTTTCTTTCTCCATAACAACTCCTTACATTTCACTATTTCAGATTTAGAAAAACCAAGTCTTGTTGGATTTGATAGCAGCTTCTTCCACTTCATCTCCACTGTCATCTGAGTTATCCACGTTACAGTATTCGTTTGATTGATTATATTCGACATCAGATACCATAATCTTCATTTCATTGGTGCCTCGCTGATTTAAATATTTATCCAACACATCCGCAGAAATAGGTACAGGTATATTTGTAGATTGTCCAGTTTCATCTTCGTCGTCACTAAAATCATCTAATTCACTTTAACTGCCACTGGGTATGTTTACTAGTAAATCAAGTAAACCGTCGTTGTCTAATTCATCCAACCAAATTGTTTTATGTCCATCTTTATATAAAAGAGACATCTGCAACAAAAAATAATAATATCAATGAAACTGTCATTTTTGCGAACGTATTATAGAATGTTACAACTCTTATATTTTGATGTGGAATTATGTATCCGAAAGCACAGTGATTCAAATATAAATCGACTGTTATTTTTCCAATTACAAAATAAGTAAATATATTCTGCAATTAATATATTAACTAACATTATTTTATTAGCTCAGTAATTTTTTTGTACTCACCCTGGTAATAATTAACAAGTTATTATCAAAATAAAATACCACAAAAGCACAAACAGTGTAACCACGTGACGAATCGGTTTACACTGAATAACTAAGATTATTGTGCAGCCACGATATGCTAGGTCTATTTGCCAGATGGACGAGTAGTACATAATTGAATCAAGTCTTTTCTAAGCTTAAAATTATTAGAGGGTACCGTGGAAGCGAAAAACCAGAGTGATGCAAATATGCATCGCTGCGCATTGTAGGAGTTCCAAGTTTTACTTGCAATATAGTATTAAAATGTGTATTAAAATTAATGCAGTACATTTTTACCGTTTTCTTTAATCTACATACATATATTATATGCACTTTTGTCCCTTCTTTTAACATTGAAATTAAAAGCGATAACGTACAATGCTTTTCACAATGAACCTCACGAGTTTGTAACCAATATACAAGTTAAAAGCAAAATATGCTTTTTATTGGATTTTCACAAATGGTGGTGATTTAGACACAATAGTACACGTAGGGTTTCACTTATTTATAAAAAAAAGGGTAAGTTGAAACATCAAAAATAATATTTTCGTAAAAAATTACATCCCTCGCTGGAATATTCTCCCAATTGTTTGCAAATATTAAATATTACTCTTTTTTCCACTTTTTTACCGCATCAACCCCTAGCGTTATTAGCGGGGTGGTTAATTTTTATTTTAAAAATAGTTTTTACATGACATATTTACATAACATATTTACATAGCAGTTTTTGAAAGTACGTTGTAAAATTTTACAGTTTGTAATACAATTTACAATTTTTAAGACATTTTATTGTTTTACTACTGTCTTCTATTAAAACTTCTGTTAGAAGGTTGAATTATATTTTCACTGAAGATCTTGCTGTTGAATACACTGGACAGTCTATTATTATATTATGTTGAACTGAAAATTGTATTTGGCAGTTGTAGCACAGTGGCTGAGGGTCCTTGGAAATGATGTATCCATGTGTGAATTTTGTATTCCATAACCGCAATTTTTTTGGGACTACTTGGTCACGTCTTTGAGCTGGGAGTGGTAGCAAATCAGAACCAACATCTGGTTTGATAATTTTTAGTTTTGCTTCCGTTTGGCTTCCGTTTGGCTCCATTTTTCTTGCCAGGTTTTATGAAGTTAGGTTTTTATTATTGTTTCTTGGTCCGAAAGTGGTATGTTTTGCATCATAGAAATAGTTATGATATTGACAGTTTCTGTTGCTGCTCTATCAGCTGCTTTATTGCTTATTATACCGATATGGGATGGTACCCATAAAAATCTTATGTTTTTGCTGCTTGTTTGGGCATTGTAAAGCATATCTTTTATTTGGGTTAAATTGGTATGAGTAGGATACAACTGTTTGATACCCTTTAAGGCACTCGTAGAATCTGATATGATAAGAAAATTTATATATTTGCTGATACATAGATTAAGTGCGTTGCAGTTCTCCAGTATATATGCTACACTCATTGGCTAAGCGGGTGACAGAAGTACTGTCTTCGAAAATAGCTGCAGCAGCTACACCATTGCTTCTTTTGGAGGCGTCAACAAATTTGTTTGAAATCAGGATATCTGGAGATGGTAGAGTAGAATTGTTGTCTATTTCAAAGGGATTGTGTAAATGCTGGGGATAGCCTAGTAAGATAAAATATACTTTTGGTGTTCGAACTTTCCAGGGAGGAGACTGGCACTTGTTTGCAGCAGTGGCTCTCAACTAATATGTATCATAATCAAATCGATTTATGTGTAAGTTGAAAGGTAACTTTCTGGGGGAGTAATTTGAATAGAGATTTGGAGAGTTTTTCTTTATTAAGTTTGTTATGAAGTGGTTTTATTTGGGAACATTGGGTAGTAAATACATTTTTAAAAAGTGGGAGAATAGGCTATAGATATACGGACTTAATTTTCAATATATATGATCAAGCAATAACATCCATTAAAATAGTTGAACAAACGGAGCGTATTAACCTTCGGAGTACGGAGATTATTTGACTTACTTAGGTTACGAAGATGGGTCAAGCGTGACCCATTCTTATTCTATTTATAAGGATGTTTTAAATAGTCAGTATTATTAAACAGTATCTTTAATTCAACAAAAAAAAACAAAGAAACATAAAAATTATGATCCCAAATTTTTGTATTTAAATTTTTTAAGATGGTTCATCATCGTGGTCTTTTTGACAGTAGCTGCATTTAATTTTGACAATATGGACTTCATTGCATTTTGAATGAGTATTACAAACAAATCTTTTACACATGTCACACCTTTTTAAATATTTATTGTCACTACCCCTACAAGAATAACAACGACCTCGTTTTGTTGCAGATTTCGGCACTTCGATTTGCTTTTTTACACTAACACCGGTGGTCTCTATTGCAGCGATTACGGATTTAGGGTATCCGGTGGGTTCTTCTTGTATTGCTTCCGCTCTTCGTTTTATATTGGGCGAGGTTAATTGTTTTCCAAGCTCCTCCAGAAATAGTTTTCTGCGATATTTTATATTTACTTGGCTGTTCCATTCAGGATTTTTCGTATTCCAGAGAACGAAAGCACTGTAGCACGCAATATCCAAAAAGTTAAAAAATATTCGTAGGGCCATCTTCTTGTTGCTCTTTACATGTGTACTCTCTGATCAATTTATCTAAAATATCGACTCCTCTTTTGATTTTGTTGTAATCCAAAATAATCTTTGGTTTAAATTTTTGGTTTTTATCAGAAATTTCATGTTCATTGTGTAAGGTCGATAATAATACAACAAACTTATTAGGCTTGGTTACATATGAAAATAAGGTAATGTTTTTAGTGAACAAAAATTTTGAAGAATACAGTGAGCGATCTGTCATTTCAAGCAATGATTTGGGTAAACTCTTCACTATTTTTCTGATAGTACCCAAAAGAGTTAAATTTTTGGTTAACAGTTCTTCAGATAAAGCAATATCTGTAAAAAAGTTATCAGTTGTAATATTTCGACCAGACCTATACCAATGTTCTGTAAGTGTTTTGACAACTCTTGGGCCTTGGTTACGTTCAGATTGATCACCAATATTTCCAGTATATATCTCAAAGTTACAGCAATAAAAATTTTCAGCGTCACAATAGGGTCCAAGCCTTTATACCGTATTTCTTTGGTTTACTTGGTATAATAAATTAGAAATGGACAACGGCCCCTAAAATCTATAAAGCTGCTCGTCAATAGTACCAAAAGCAGAAAGTTCGTATGATTCCCTACAATTTTGGGCAAATAGATCAGCGTTTTCTCGAATAGGAGCTAATTTATCTCGTTCTCTTCTTTCTGCTCTCGTTTCCACATTATCAAAGCGAATATGCTTCAAAATACTTATAAAATCTATCCCGACTTAGAGATGCTTTATATATAGGACGCGTAAATGCATTATTTGTATTGGACCATAAATTATGCACCTTCTCATGGGACTCTCTGAATATTCCACATAATATAAGTATACCAAAAAAAGCACGCAGTTCGACTAGATCAACTTCAATCCAATCCTTCATTTTTTTCTCGTTCTTACTGTTATACGCAGCTATGAAACTCAATAGCTCTCTTATTGGTATACTCAAGAATCATTGACATTATACTATCAGAAAAAAAATAAATTGAAGGCATCCATGCATGTCTCAATATTTTGACTTTTCTTAGTTAGACCTACGTTTTTCTGTAATAAATTACATGCCAATGTCTTACCCTTTTTTGGAGCTAAATAACGCCATGTTCGTCCTTCGCACAAAACATCAGATACGCTAGATCTTTCACTATCTATATTTCAGAAGTTGTCGCCAAAACTTCCTCATTCTCGAGTTTAGTAATTGATAAATTACCTTCATGTGCTTCTGGCTCACAACCGTCATTATCACTCGCTTCACTATTGCTTTCATCCAGCTCTGCAACATCATCTTCTTCATTATCTGATAGGAGTAAGGCATACAACTCAGCTTCACTCAAAGGTTTATTCTTTTTCCACATGTTGATATAATACTGCAGACTTCAAGATCGATGCTTGAATTAAATTGATCAACAAACGTGAAATACTGCTTTACACCAAAGTTAGACCTCTCGTCTCGGACGTTCCCATAGAATATGCCTATTAGACACTACATTACTCCCAAGGTTAACTTCTATCTACTAATATTTCTACAAACATAATCATTTTGCCTTGAATACGTTCAAGGCAAAATGATTATGGAAATGGAAAACAGAGTGTACCTACAAACACTACATTACTCCCAAGGTTAATTTCTATCTACTAATATTTCTACAAATATAATCATTTTGCCTTGAATACGTTTACTGGAAAACAAAGACGGCTGCGTTTTACGTGTACCTACAAACACATTGAAAAATTCTTCAATATCCGAAGACCGGGTCAGGACTGACCCGACATCATAGATTTTACGTAGAGGAAAAACTGCAATTTGCATGTTCACGAATGATACACGAAAAAATTGATTGAAACAAATAAAGAGAACTTACGAACAATCAGATTTGTAAAAAAAATATTTCATGAAATATTAAGAAATAAGTGAATTTCGGGTCACGCTTGGCCCAGTCTTCGTACTCCGAAGGTTAAGATACGGCGAGGAGTCAGACAGGGTGACACTATATCACCCAAACTATTCAATCAAGCTTTGGAAGACGTTATGAGGAAATTACAATGGGAAAAACACTGTATTAACATAAATGGCCAATACTTAAATCACTTGAGATATGCTAACGACATTGTATTAATAACAGATAAAAGGGAAGAATTACAAAATATGATGGATGAATCAAATAGCGAATCAACAAAAATAGGTCTACAAATGAATTATAATAAAACGAAAATTATGACCAACCAACCAGAAGAATTAATAATTATAATTGCACAAACAACTATAGAACAAGTAAAATTATTTATATTTGGGACAACTAGTTAACTTAAATAAAGAACATCAGACAGGAGAAATAAAGAGAAGGATACGGTTGGCTTGGGTATCCTTCAGAAACCTTTTCTATATACTAAAAAATAGAAAATACCCCCAATATTTAAAAACAAGAGTCTTCAACTAATGTATACTTCTTGTTCTCACCTACGATTTACAAACTTGGACGTTTACAAAGGAAAACATGGAAAAAATAGCAAAGACCCAAAGAGCCATGGAAAGGCAAATGCTGAAAATCAGGCTATAAAACAAGAAAAGAAATACTTCGATCCGCAATAAAACAAAAGTGACCGATGTATCAACGCAGATAGCAAAAATTAAGTGAAAGTTCGCTGAACATACCATAAGACAGAAATGCCACAGATGGAATAAGATGATTATACACTGGGACCATATAGTTACAAATGAAAAAGAGGAAGGCTTGAAGAAACACGCAGGCCCGAAGTGGATACAAACTGCCTACAATAGAGAGACGTGGAAGAAGGATGAGGAGGCCTATGTCCAAAATTGGACAGCAAGGGCTGCATAGATAGATAGATAGATGTACAGTTACTGTGCGAAATTAATGGAATCATAGGCTGTTTTAATGAAAAAAAACAGTTTATTTAGTAAAAAATATATTTTGACAAAACTATAAAGGTAAACTTACATCATTCAGTAGGAAATATGTCCCCTTTGGCAGCAATTACTGCTTTTACCCGTTTTCTCATAGATTTTATGAGTTTCTGGCAGTTGTCAGATATCCTTTCATCTCGATACCAAACCTGAATGGCCGCTTCTATCATTTTTGTTTTAGTGGTACAGTCGATTTTTCGCAGTCTAGCTTTGCAAATGGCCCATAAATTTTCAATGGGGTTGAGGTCGGGCGAATTACCTGGCCAATCATAAACATTAATCTTCTTATTTTTGAAAAATGCCATTATTTCCTTTGATTTGTGACAGGAGAGCAGAGTCCTGTTGAAGAATCGCTCCTCCTTGGGGTTGACATTTTTGGAGTTGTTTGTCCAAATACTTTCCAACATTGATTTGTATTTTTGGCTGTTCATCATGCCTTCAATTGGCACCAAAGATCCAACCCCCATGTATGAAAAACATCCCCAAAACATTTCTTGTGAATATTGAAAAAATGAAAAAAAAATTCACAGTGATTCCATTAATTCGCACAATATTGTAGTTTTGAGTTGCTACAATAAATATTTGTGTTTGTTAAGTAGTTAAAAAATAAAGTTCAGGAAACTGAATTCCTGTAGTTGGCTGTATACCATGAATCGCAAAAGTTTTTATTTAAAAAAAATCCCTATAAATATATATTAATATAAAAAAGGAATATAAAAATAAAGGAATTTTTTTAAATAAAATTTTTTGTGATTCATGGTATACAGCCGACTACTTATTAAATTTATGTTTATTTTCCACTTTGTATAATTTGGAATTAAAAAATCAAATAATTCCCAATAAATATATTTTATAGTTACCAATGAGGTAATCATTAATCAAAATTTTTGTTTCAGGTGCCATGGCGGCAAACCTGGACAAGTTTATTCTCCTTATGTGGAAGAATTGGTTGCTTCAGTATAGAAAACCCATACAAACCGCAATAGAAATAGTGGCTCCCGTTATATTTTCCATCCTGCTTGTAGTAATACGAAGTCTATCGGATCCAGTACGTCACGAAACTGTAGTGTATCCGCCGTTTTGTACAATTCCCATAGCTTTGCGAGAGAATAGAACTGGGATCGTAATTTGCCCTTCATATGATGGAGTACCGTATATGGACAGAAATCAATCACAAAACGGAAACAGTTCTAACAATCCATTTGAGTAAGTACATCAAAAACTTCGATTATTTTTATAATAATGAGTTTTTTGATAACAAATTTGCCCAAAATTGACTTTCTTAAGCAATGGTATACCTACCTTGACTACCTAAAATATATCTGCATACATATTTAGTACAAATGTCTATAATTTGTTCTTGTTCTTCGTAATTTAGATGGTCAATTCTTAGTTGTTCTTTAATTATCCGTGTTATGTCTACTACAAAGTCTTCAAAGTCTTTGGTTTTGGTTTCAACAAGATGGAACACTTGCACAATGTCAGGAGGTGAACGGCTAGCATTTTAAACATTTGAGGAGTTTTGTTTTTAATTAGTATTCTGCTTGGTCTTAGTGAATAAATTTACCTATTACTATTTAAACTTTAAAAAATAAGGCTATTATCGAGCACAAGTTAATTAAATCTAGCCCAAGTACTTTCGCCTAAAATAGCATCTTCAGGGGCATCTGAAATAAGCCAAGAAAACGTTTTTTAGATGAAGGAAATTAGTTAACTTCGATAAAAAACTCGAAGTTAATGGATGAAAAAAAGGTTTTTGAGATTAACGTTTTAGACTTACTTCGTCAAAATATAAACTATCCGGCAAGCGTAGAATGTGGAAACATTAATAATAACATAAAATTGTACAAAACACTACACTAAAACGAGGACAAACAGTTTAAAATTACTTTAAAAGATTCTACGCTACATTCTTTGTCAGTATCTGGAGGGATAATGATCTAAGCGGAAATGATACGGTGACATGTGACATATGACAACTTTGATAGGCAGTCAAAGTTATGGATCTGTGATCAGCACATATTAAAATTCTGTATAAAAGTTGTCATTGGCCAAAGGTCCAACTAGAACTACTACTGAAAAAATCAGCTGATGAAGTATGACATATAGAATATTTTGATTTAAACTAGATTGCATAATCCAGATCTCACACTCACACCCGTCTGTAATAATAAGGTTGTAGGTTTGAGGCTAAATGAAGTGTACATAAAGTGTGAATGAAAGAAATAGACCAAACGATCTATTGGACAGTGGGTAGTTGACTACAATAAAATGGTCTACCAGGCACTGTCAATACTGCAAAAACGAGAAGAAAAATTGACTATGAAATTGAAATATTAAAATTAAATCAGAATTGAAAGCAGTGTGTAAATGGGTATAGTTCAAGTAGTTCAGTTAAACCTCAAGCCAATGGGGGAACTGTAAAACTAATATGTAATAGCATTACTAAAGACCAACTGACCAACAGGTGTTGAAATATAAAACTGTGGAATTAGTATATGTAGATTATGCAGAGGTATGAAGAGTGAAATCAACTCCAACTGTGGATCAATTGAATCTGAGCAAGCTAGTTGTGTAAATTGTTAAATACAATAGTAATGCTGAACAAAGCATGAAATTGGTAGATTCTTAATGTATAAACTCAGTGCAGGAAGTCTAGACAGCCGAGCTGGGTCCACTACGAGGTGAAGCTGTAATAAAGTTTTTAAAAATAGGTTTAAATTTAGTACATTTTAAATTAATTTGAGTGTTAAGACAATGAGAATTTCCATTCGTTTCCTTTGTGATCTCCAAATCTTCCAATAGATCCAACTCCAAATAGTTTTTCTATTGGAAGATTTGGAGATCACAAAGAAACGAATGGAAACTCTCATTGTCTTAACTTAACTTAACTTGTGCTCGATAATAGCCTTATTTTTCAAAGTTCATTTATTCGAGCATTCAACCTAATTTCAATTAATACTATTTACTTTAACTGTGAAGTAATTTAATAGGAAAGCCCATAATAGTCTCATTAAAGGATAAAGATGGAAAATAAATAAGAGAAAAGAACGAAATCACAAAAGTTACTCAAACATTTTACCGTGATTTATATTCCTCAAACAAGAACTCAGATAACAATGCAAAGGAAGATCTTAAGAGAAAGATAACGAATGTCAACTCAGAGATACTACCTAACATAGAATTCTTCGAAATAAAACAAGCTATGATACAACAAAAGGACAATAAGGCTCCAGGCCCAGATGGAATACTTGTCGAAATGTTAAAGGAGGGGAGTGAAATTATTGTCGAAGAATTGAAAAATTTTTTCAACTAACGTCTTCACAGAAGAGAAGTCCCAGATGATTGGAATGAAAGTTTCACAATACTTCTCTTCAAATGGGGAGACAGGGAGATCTGAAGAACTATAGCCCAATCTCCCTGCTGTCCAAAATGTTTATGAGAGTAATAACTAACAAATTAACGTCGAAGCTCGATAGCTATCAACCGGTAGAGCAGGCAGGATTCGAAAGGGTTACAGTACAGCGTATCATCTTCTTACAGTCAGAACGCTAATAGAGAAAGTCAATGAATGTCACTAGAACTTTGGATTTGTTAATTATGAAAAGGCATTCGACTCCATAAAGTTTGGGCAATAGAGAGAACTATGAACAACTGCAGGATAGACTCCCGATACAGAATGCTCATAGATAATATTTACAAGAAAGCTCCAATGAAAATACAAATAGATGCGAAAACCAAAGCTATACCAATCAACAGAGTAATTCCAGGGAGATGTTATCTCACCAAAGCTATTCACACTTGCACTGAAGACGTGTTCAAAGACGTTAACTGGTAGATAAAGGAATAATGTTAATGGAAGAAAACTGAGTCATTTGAGATACGCTGATGATATTGTAATATTCGCTACAAGTTTCGAAGAACTGCAGACCATGATGACGTAACTATTTCAAGCTTAAGAAAAAGTAGGTCTTAAGATAAACTTCGAAAAAACAAAAATAATGACACATGAATAACTTTCCAAACCTAAAATCTGACCTTCGTTGTATCTACAAATCAAACGCAAATCACTTCCCTTACGTCTTCTCTTCCGATGCCCGTTCGTGCCAAGGAACTCAAACAAAAATAAACCACTTTGACCATCTCGCCAAATAACCTTGAAACATTTCCAGTTCGAAATTAACACTTTCAATTTAACCTTGACACATTCCTCAACTTGACTTCAGAAACGTAAAAAAATAGAACGGAATATCTAACACATACCAATAGATAAATTCTTTCTTAGGGATTTGAATGCGTAAAAAAGAGACAAAATTGTTTATATCAAGCTCAGGGACGTACTACAAAATTTTATACATAAATATTTTATAGTTAAAACAAATTTAAAACGCTACAAGTTTTATCTTAACAAGGCACTAAAGTGTATCCTCCCCATACCTACGTATGGTTCACAGACGTGGACACTCACCAAGTCTAATATGGATAAAATAGTAAAGCACAAATAGCGATGGAAAGATCAATGCTCGGGGTGAGACTTATAGACAAAAAAACAAACAAATGGATTAGAAGCAAAACCAAAGTAAAAGACACAGAAAAACATGTTGCCAAATTAAAATGGAGCTTCGCAGGACACAATACCCGACTAAAGGATAAAATATGGAACCACGAAATACAAGAATGGAGACCATGGTTAGGAAAGAGAAGCAGAGGAAAACCACAAATGAGATGGGCTGATGCCATTAAGAAGATCGAAGGACACAACTGGAAGCAAGTGGCGCAAAATAGAAAACACTGGATTGATTTGGAGGATGCCTATGTCCAAAGTTGGATTACTTAAGGCTGAAGAAGAAGAAGAAGAAGAATAGTAATTTATTTCTTGTTTTAATACATTTTTTTGTACGGAACTTGGTATGTATGAATGACCAATAACAGGTTCTTTTAATATTTGGATAAATATATAGGGTGTTCCATTTAAATTAAATAAGTTAAAGGTATTTCCGGTAAAAGCGGAAGTAGAGTAGTAACAAAAATATGGCGTTAGATTCGCTATGTGTATTGTACTAGCATGCAAAATTTTATGAATGACGTCTTATTTGTTTCAAAAATATCTAGTTAGCTCCATACTTTATTCCAACCCTGTATATTAAAATAAATAAAAACTTTTTTCTTACAACATGATCACAATATATGTATGTGCATTTATAAAATCTTCTATCAGTTAATTATATTATTAATGATTGTTATTTATTACTATAGTCAACATCTTCGTATAAAACGGCAGTTAGACTATTCTACAAGTGATATAAGGTTTAGGTATGTTCTTATTAATATTAAATATCACTAGCAAAACTATGTAGAAAGCTGATTTCACCTTTTTGCACTGGAGCAATGTTTTGTGTTATTTTCTTTTTTTAAGTTTATTCCGTGTTTTTTCTTCCTTTTAACGCACAATTTTATGAATTATCTAAATAATTATGTCTTTTAGTTTCATAATAAATTCATATATTCATATTTAATTTTGTACCAAACTGTACGAAAATTACTGCCCAAACAATAACAATAGTTCCGTCAATTCTGATAAGAACTACATATCATTACCACAGAATAATAAATAATCAGAATGCCCACTCTCAGATGCCGCCTTTGAAGTTTTTCAGCACGCGCGCCATGTTTTAGAAGGAAACACAGAACACAGACTCGGATTGAGAATTACATTTGGTGTAATGGGTCTTTATCGACATATGATTTGTGAGGTTATGTAATTGTTTATATTTATGTTTAATTATATTATACTGAATTATATTATATTTATATTTATGTTATTATATTTACAATGTTAAAATATTTGTATAGTATGTCTATGATTGCCGTAAGTCAATTAAACCGGGTTAATTTTTCAATGCACACCACATAAATGTTCATTAAGGCTGTTTTATCGGTACACCAAAACCTAGATACAGTGTTTTCTCTGTTATTTACCGACAAAATATCTCGAAATTTGGACACGTTATTCAAAGTTATGTTGCTTTAAACCGATGATTTTACTTTTTTAATTTTTTTGAAAGTTCTTTTGGAATATCGGATTGTACAGTTTAACGTTCTATTATAACCAAACTTTTTACGTTCATCACTTGAAAGAGTTTTTTTTCTGTAATCGTTGGTTTTTTTTTCACCTTTTTATGTCCAGTAATAATCGAGAAAAGTGTGTTCAAACTTTGAAGAAAATTGCTTAAAAAATTACTGAAATCTAATAGTGAAACGTGTTACTCATCATTGGCATTTAGTTTCACCGTTATCGGCTGCGTGACGTCAAATCTCATGAACGTACGGTCAGATAGTTTGATTTGAAATCAATTTCAAGCTATAGCTGCGAAATTTTTTTGTGACAACAAATTAAATTTTTTTTTGATTAATATTTTTATGTTATTTTAAATTTATTATATATAAAACACCATGGTGTTTTTTGCAGTCACGTTTCACAAATTTATATTTAATTACTATATTTAGCTAAGACATATAAATTAAAAAATGTGATAATTATTTTTAAAACATCTACGATAATCAAACAAAAAAGGTATTCCCGACAAAAGTAATTTGAATGGAGAATAATGCATTTTGTGTATCATTAAACCACCCGCCGGCCGGCGCCACTGCGAAAACAGCTGTACCCGTCAGTAGTAGAGCAGACGGGGTTCAAACCCACTTTGGTAACCTGTCCATCAGGGTCTCTGATGCTGAGGACGATACAAGCCTTCTTTGACCTTGGGGTGTACAAGAAGTACAAGAAGTGATCATCAATGACCAGAGGGTTGTAAGAATTGGTAGCTTATCTTTAGATCTCTTCTTCTTAGCCGAAGAAGGTGTACAAGAAGTGATCGTCAATGACCAGAGGGTTGTAAGAATTGGTAGCTTATCTCTAGATCTCTTCTTCTCAGCCGAAGAAGTGTCACCTATTTTCACCTGTCTTACCTGTCCTAAAGAAGTAAAAGAAGCGGAGACCACCTTGTATATGAAGTGTAAAACTCATCGCTTATCTTTAGATCTCCTCTTCTTTTCGTTAAATTTGTACAGGGTGATCGAAATATATTTTGAGAAAATTTTTGTGTTGGTGAGTTAAAAAAATAAATTGTTTACGGGCTTATCTAGCCAAGCCTAGCCTAGCCTCTTAAAACTTGTCTAGAGGTATACTTCGGATTACTTTATCTCTCTTACATTTCTGAAGGAAAAAAAAACAACGTACCAAATCTAAAAATTTATTTATACAAGATTACATTGCGCTTAGATGTATTGAAAAAATCCACCAAAATAAAACAACGTACAAAATCTAAAAATTTATTTATACATAATTCATAATATTGGTAAATCGTTTAGAAATATAACTGATAAGATGTTTTGAAAAAATCCACCAAAATTTGAATAAATATTGTCACCAAAATTTGAATGTAGCCACCAAAATTTTGGTCAAGCTATTCAAGTGTAAGAACATCTTGGAATACTTTATCTCTTTTACATTTATTAAAGGAACTGAAGGAAAAAAAACAACGTACAAAATCTAAAAATTTATTTATATAAGATTACATAATTCATAATATTGGTAAATCGCTATGTCATTCCATAAGTTTGTTTTCACATCTTGCCAATAGGACAACGTCACCTGATCAATGTAGCCTAACCAAATTAATGCATCTCTGTGCAGTGGATGGTCATCTGGTATCTGGGCATTGTAACTGATTTTATAGTTAAACACCTCCTCTGATAATAGTTTCTTCTTTAATTTTGAGAACTCCCATACCCGACGCTGGTATCTGTAGGTGGATTAAAGGCTGGAATTAAAACAAAAAATTAATCAATGATAAATAAATCTTTCTCACTAGTATTAAAAAAAAAAAACTAAAAGTTTATCTAAAAGTTTATTAAATTTATAATTACATAGCTAGTTTTTTATGGCGCTCCCTCTCCGACTGTCGAAATTTTTCTTTTTGTCTCTTCGACAGCTTCGGAGGTTGCTCCCTAATTATATTCTTAGTTAGGGCTGCTTTTTTTATTTGTTCTAAGGGTGACTCCCACCATTCGTTATCCCAATTTTCCTCATGAGGTTCCAAATGTAGATACTCGTATCTGCGTTTGATGTGGTCTAAGGGTGACTCATGCCAGTCGTTGTCCCAATTTTCGTCACCCTCTTCACCTTGTTGAGGTTCCAAATGTAGGTACGAGTATCTGCGTTTGATGTGGTCTAAGGGTGACTCATGCCAGTCGTTGTCCCAATTTTCGTCACCCTCTTCACCTTGTTGAGGTTCCAAATCCAACGATACGTGGAATGGGGGCTAAAAAAAAAAAATTAATCAATGATAAATAAATTTATCTTACCAGAATACCTTTTATGAATCAGACATAGTTTCATAACAATACAATGTAGGTTCAGTGTCCCTGTGGACTTCTAAGGATCTTTTACAGAAACAAAAAAATTTCTTGCAATCAAAACATGGTAATGTTCCATACATTTTGTTGTCCCAGAATAATGTAGGTAGAGTTTGAGGTTTTATGTTTTTCTCAGTCTTAAATTGTAAGTTCATAAATCGTTTTTGATCTCTAAAAACCGCCTCCCATTTATTTAGATCAGACTGAAATAAAGAGTTTTATTTCAAAATATATTTTATCAATATAGTATAGTTATACCTACCTGCATAATTTCATTGTTAGTTCTGGGTGGCTGTAGATTAATTAAAAAACGATTTACAAAACTTTATACAATAATACTATTATTTATCATTGAAACCCCATGGAAGAGTATCAGTGGATAAATAATTTATTATTCTCTTATCATCGTATGGACTGAGTGCTACCTTTGTTTGAGACATTGTATATACAGCATGCTTTTTCGAAATTATTGAATGTTGTGAAATTTCTACTACTGTTTTATTAAATAAACTTGCATAATAATCTTTATAGGACAGTTCTGATAATGCTGATTTCTTTATTCCTTTAGCCTTTTTAATTTCCTCTTTCTTATTTAAAATTTTCATAGTGTACATTTTCGAACGTAATCCTATAAAATGTGTCATCAATTCCCCTTTGTTCTCATCCTTCATTAGACCTAACACTTTTTTATTCTTTAATGGAATATTATATACATTATTCTCTTTGTATTCTGATGTATCAAATTTGTCAATGTCTTCACTAATATGTTTATATATATCGTCAACAAAAAACTGATATATTAAACTATCTGTATCTGTATATAATAATTTTGCTTGATCTCTAAATTTTTTTACGACATAATTATAATGAAAGTCATATAGAATGGTTTTGGAAATATCTAAAATACACGTCCCTATATATATTGGTTTATTAAAATTGACTTTTTGTTTTGTCATTTCAATTATTACAGTACTGTCATCGAAAATAGTACAACTATGAAAATTAGGTTGGGAAATATAGAAATTTGCTCCATATCTTCCATTATATTTGTTTACGATATGGATTTGCCTATGTCGCCTTGGTCCTCTATACTTTTCCCATATGGGGCATTTATGAACATTTTATATAGGTTTTTTTCAAATTCATTTTTACTCTCCTTACGCAAGGCAATGTTTAAATCGATATATTTTTTTAACCAAGGGGATTGTTTAAATTTTAAACAGCGATGAATTTTCGTTATTTTTAAACCCAACTTAACAATCTGTTTCAAATATATATAATGAATAACATATTTTTTTTTATCGTACAATGTGGTTAACAATTTGGGAATTGTTGAATTAGAAGATGGTGGGACCATGTGTTCGGGACAAAGAGGTAAATCTTTATGTAAATTAAAGAGTTCTTTTGGATATTCAATGTCTACTTCAAGTATGTATCCATATTCCCCATCATCGGGACAATCTAATATATTTTCCTTATAAATATCAATTACATTAATCCATACAAAGCCTCCATATGGCAACGCAAAACACATTGCGTAACCATAAAGATTATTAAAATCCCAATATATCATATAGGAGATTTCTTTATCAGGATTGTATTTATCTTCCATATATTTATTATTAGCCTCCGCATATCTATTACTACACTGTGAAACTCCTCCTCGTTTTGCTTTTTCAACAAACAAAACCATCTCACTGTCTCGTAATAATTCTAATTCGACATTCGTTACTTTTAACATAGCATCAAAGGCTAATCCTGGTAAAGTATAATAATGAAGACTATCTAATCCATAAGTTTTTAAACACATAGATCGAAAATTTTCAAAAATGTCAGCCAAAAGGAGTACGTCTGTTTTTAAATATAATTCTGCATATTCCTGCAAGTTTTTTATCTGAAATCTATTCCAAACGTTGCAGGCATGTTGATAGTCGTCTTGAGTGATTTCAGTGTTATTGATTTTACTATAAAAATGTTCAATGGGTGGAAGACAAGTGTCCTTTAATTTCTCCCAACTATCTAAATACTCATAAGGGAAAACACCCTTTCTTTTAACCAAATTAAACGTTGAATCATCATTAAAATATTTACGTGTAATATTTTTCTGGTTATCATCTAGATATGAGGAAAGTTTATCTAATGACTCAGACATAAATCTAAAGGAATCAATAAATCTAAAACTAATATTAGTGCCATGGATATATTTGGTAAATGATATGTACCTCTCTTTGTTTAGCGGTAATAATGACAAATGCCCTTTTATCTCAGAGTTAAGACTCTTAATTAAAAAATGGGCGTCGTATCCTGACAAATTATGATAGGCTATAGGAATTGTGTACGAAGTCTTATAATTAGATGTTACAACGTCTGTGGCATGCCCCACGAAATTTTCCAGTAATATGACAATGATCTCGTACCTTTTCTGATTTATCAAGTATAGGTTTTGAGCAAATATGACAAACAAAAGTTGAATTAAAATCTTTCTGTTCTTTATCAGTTAATGATATGATCTTTCTAAATTTTTGAAATAAATTTTCTCCATATATTTTCCTAGCTATCTTTTCAAGTTCTCTTACAAACCATCTTTGACAATCAGGACCCGTATATGTTTGAAAGTAGGATAAAGAATCATCATAAGAACATTTAAAATAATAAGCCATACTGAATACCTCATGCTTTTCAGTTAAACAAGTTTTCAAATTATCATTATTATCGTTATACTTTGTAAGAATACTTTCAAGATCAGCATATATAACAAAAGGAACACGTTCTTTGTGATTAAAATTTTTAAATTTCATTATATAATTTTTTTCAGTAGGTAAAACCATTTTAACTGAATTTAATTTAAAACAATCCTCTAAATGATTTTGTAAATGTGTCTCACTGCTAAAATGATTAAAACATCGTTCACAAAACCATTTTTTATTTCGAACGTTCCCAATTTTTCTACTACATAATCTCGATAAATGTTTAATATAAGCAAAATGAAATACTCTATGTTGTATGTAATTATCCTCCTCTTCTTCATCATTTACAATATTATCCATGGCATTTAATACAAGTAAATTTATACGAGGAGAAAAATTTGTTTGGCTAAATATCAAAGGTAGAATTTCATTTCTGGTTCCTAATGTAAAGACATTTATAGCAAGTTTATTTAATTTTTCAAATTTTGGAATATCTTTAATATCAATGGGAAAACTGATATTATCAAATTTTAATATTTTACTAAAGTGAGGATAAGAGGATGTTCGGTCAACATGTTTTGTAGCAGGATGTAAGGCAGCAACAACTGACCAAAGAAAACAATAAGGATCAGAATTCCTGATATTAATTACACTTCTAGTATTTTTTATATACTTAGGTAGCTCAACATATGTTGAAATACCACCAAGTAGTGGATTATATTGGTTTATATTAACTTTTAAGTTTAAAATATGTGATAGTGCCCACCCACTGTCTTTTTCTTGAAAATCTTCAAATTTTCTTAAGACCGGGTCTATACAATTGATTTTATACCAATCCTTTATGTTTGTATTTTGATCAATTATTGCATTTTTCGTTGAAAAATGTTTAACAGACGTTTCACCATCTTGAGGTTTGATGAAAAGTCCATAAAAAACCACATTAACTTTTAACATACATAAAACTAAATTTTTTTTAATTTGAATTGAAAAACTTTTAAAAGCCTTTTCCATAAATAGTTTAGGGTCTTTATATTTTAAATTTATGATAACGCCTGTCTTGATTCTACTCTTAAAACAAGATTCCAAATCCTGCCACAATAATCCTCTCCTAATATTTTTTCTAGCGTTTAATCTGTTTTTAAAATTTTCTAGATATGTTTTAAGGATAGCCATATTCGCCTCTACACAATGAAAATTTTGAACACAAGCATTTCTACTTTTTATACATTTCTTTAACATTAAAATTTGTTTTTTCAAAAATTTTATATAGTTTTGTAAATCAGTTTTAGTTTTAATTAATCTACTTACAGTTTCAATCTTCTTCACCATTTCTGATGATATTTGGTCAATTACTTTGGTACTCATCTTGCACTGAACTTCAAGATACAAATACCAGAGCTAACAAAATCTCTGTATTTATACTTAATTAAAAAAACCATACATTGACGCATTTCTATAACATGCTAGTCACTACATCGAAAACAAAACAACATTTTTATGTCAAATAGGTCACGAACATATATTTCATTTCTGCAACACGTCAGTTAACGAATTTTTAATTTCTGCATCGAAAAACAACATTTTTATGTTAAATAGGTCACGGGAATAGATTAGCAAATTATATTGAAATAAACATAAATTAAGTTTACATTAATAGACGATTTAATGATAAACATATTTTCCATTTTCTGCAAGATCAAATAGGTTACTGATAACATGCGTTCTGCTCATGTTTATTCATACTACTTATAATGTTTTAGTTTTAAATTAGTCCATCAGTTTGTCAGTGAACTAATAACTTTAAACACTACCAAAATGTCCAACGTACCTTGTCAGATAGTTATTATGACTGAGGACCCTGTGAACCTTCCAATAAAGCACGCGTTTGTGATTGTGAAACAGCTATTTATGTAAGTATTATATTTTTTATTATCCTTTATAATTTGTTCCTCATGATTTTAATTCGTTTTTTATGAACTGACTGGTTTAATATATATTTCATTGTATTATTATAAGTTTTTCCAATCAATCTTTACATTTCTAAACAACCTTATTTTGTTTAAAAATCTGTTGGTTGATTATGTTTTTTTTCTATTTAAGTTATGGTGTAAAGGACGTTTCATTGAAGGGAGATAAAATATTTGTAGAATTGTCCTACACACCAAATAATAAAACTTTGGTAAAGAAAATTGGTAACCTTCCACTAAGGTATATGCGAATCAAAATTGACAATGAGGCGGAGTTCCATGTACTGGAGGATATTTGTAAAAAATATCGATTCAACATTCTTGATGATGAGGTGGAGGAATTTGAAAAGTATAATCAGCAACGACGTTTGTGTACAAGAAGATCTCCATTTCTTACTACTCCTCTTCCTCCTCTTCCTCATCCCTCTTCTACTTATTCAACTCCATCCCTTCTACCGAATTCAATGTATGGCGGAACTCTCACATCAAACGATGATGCATCTCCAGCAAAAAAACAGACGACTGAGCAAGACTTAGAAATATTAGATCTGGAAGACGTTCAGATAGATCATTTTCTTAGCCAGAAATAGTAAGTGTGATTTATTTTTGTCTTTCGATATAATTACTAAATTTTACTAATTTTTGTTACAGATGGTTTGGGGAAACGAATAACAAACAAAGTATGTAGAATTATATTTTATTAAATAAAATACTTTTTTATTTATTATCTTTGTATTTTTATTTCTCATTTACACCTTTTACTTGACTAAAAAATATTGATCAATCTTTTTGCGATATCGACCATCATTTATGTCACTATCTTTGAAAATTGATAAAAATCCATAATTCTCTTTCCAGCATATTGAACATATTTTTTTTAAATCTTCAAAAGTCATATCTGTTCCGACGTGGTCATTGTAAATGTGTTTTAGGTTTAAATCGTCTTGTTTAAATACAATTAAAATATTTGCATTGTCTCTTATAAGATGTTTAGGTATTTTTGCATAACTCTGACTCAAATAAAATGGATCCACCTGAGAATGTCGAGACATGCTAAAATATTCCCGAATAACATCTTGGTTGTCACACGCAACATCATCAAAGATAAAAATTGAATTAGGTTTCGCTTCAGATGGATGCATTATATCAGTACTTCCACTGTAAGTATAATATCCTATTCCTTTAATTGGTTCTAACAAAGTTTCTAAATATTTGTACTTTGGTTGCATTAATGATTTTGAGTAAATATATACATTTTCAAATTTTAATCCATTAACATGTTCCAATAGACTTATCATCACATTAGTTTTACCACAATTTGAAGGGCCAACTATAAGACATCGAATAGTTGAAGGGAACAAAACTCCATGCTTTTTAAACGTATTCTCAATTGGTTCCAATAAATTATTTTCCACATCTAGCGTAGTCTTTTGTTTTACAAGCTTCATGTCTGGTATCAATTTGAAAATGAATGTGTTGTGTGTATCTATTAATAAAAGATTATTTTTAATTTTTTATTCTTTATTTTTAACACTTTCTACAATATTTATACCAATAATGAATATTAAATATATTTTTAAGAGCACATTGTAAATTGTCATTGGTATGTTGAAAACATGAATGAGATTTAAAAATTTGATTCATTGTCTCATCTGAAAGTATATTAGGTTCATCTTCTACACAATCAATTCGATTTTCCATGAATTTTTCCAAATATTTTTTTGTTTCTCGATTTCTTACCAATATTGTTTCATCTAATACGTTTTCGTGTAAAAATTTTGAAATTTCTTCGTATTTTAGAAGATCATCACAAAAATGCCAAGATTGCCAACTTAGACCATGGTTTTGAACACATTGTTGTTCGATACATTTTTTATATGATTTATTTACCATTGCTTCTGTTACTGGTAAAACAACCATTCTGTGTTTAATCTGTTCTGTAATAGGATCTAAAATAGCAATTTCCCTACAAAGAAAGACATCTTCAGTAGGAAAAGAGAAACCTTGTATATCCACAATGAACATGTTTTCTTTCTTGATATACTCTAAAGACAACAAAAATCTTGCAGGTGAAACGTCTTTTAAATGTTTCTATCCCCTCCTTATTGTACTATTGCGTCACTTTTATTTATCCATGAGTTGTAGGAACTATCAAAACCTAACCATTTAACAAAAATTTTATTTTTATTTCTCTTTAATACCTTTTCAACTAAATAACTATCTTTATGTTTAACTATTTGTAGCTGCTCCTTATAAAATCCTCCAAGAATTTCTTCACCTTTATAGTCTTTTAAATAGTATGTTATAGGGTTTCCCAGTTTTATTTTATATACAGTGAAAATTTCATTAGACCAATTTGGATTGTATTTCTTGTCAAAAACTCCTCGATATTTTGAAATTCGTACATAATCACCAATATGAAATTTTTGACTTTCTAAATTAACCATTTTAATGTGATTGTATACAGTGTGTAACAATAGTTTTTCATGCTTTTTCTTAACATCCACTGGTTTCATTCCTATTGTTCTGTGAACTTTATTGTTGTATTCAATAACAACTTGTTGCAAATTATCAATCCATTTATAGTTACCATTGAAACTAAACTGTTTCCACATCATTGATTTAATTGTGCGAATAACTCGCTCAGCTATCGCAGCCTTTTTTTCACTATATACATTGTAATGATTAATATTATATTTTTTCATCAATTTTTTCATATGTGGATTAAAAAATTCAGTTCCCATATCTGTTTGAAGATTATTTGGTTTTTGTTGTTTAAACACATAATCCATACATTTGGCTACTTCAACACCTGATTTATTTTTTAGTGGTAAAGCCCATAAAAATTTTGAAAAACAATTTATTACAACCAAAATATATTTGAAATTTCTGTTTGTATTTGAATACTTTTGCATATCAATCAAGTCAGCTTGGAATAAATCATTCAGAGATTTTACAATAATTCTTCGACGTTTAAAGTTAATTCTTGCAGGTTTGTGTAACTCATTAACGATATCTCTTTTAACAGACATCATATTTAGTCTATAATGTTTGCCTCTTTTAGTTCTTCAACAATTGAATTTATTTCATTTGTATGTCCTGTATGTCCAGCTATCTGTGATGCTAGTAATAATCTTAATCTGTCTACAAGTTCGTTTGGGTCATCCCAGTGGACGTAATCTATTTTATTGTTGTTTACTTTCATAAACATTCCTTTGCCTTCTGCTATTGGAGCAATTATTTTTTTATATTTTTCTAGTTTACTACCATCTATCTGTTTACTTGATCTGTAATGTCTTCGGTGGGCATTCGTCGCTACAACTATCTTTTTATAGTTATTCTCATCTTCATCTGTAAAACTAGCTGGATATTTCTTAAACAAAAGCTCATATAAACCTGGTGTTCCCCTGTACCTTTTCTTTTTTAAAATAATATCAGCACCATCTAAATTTATTTCAGAATTTCCAATCAGTAGCTTTTCTGATGTTTCATCAAATCTAATTCCATATTTATGATCAAATTCTTTGTTGAGAACATCAGCTTGCATATTTGTAATATATTTCTTAGGCAATGGATCATATTGATCCCAGTAGTCTGCACGCGCTTGGTTAGCAATATCTTCAAATCGATTTTCAGAATCATTTTTAATCTGTTCTTTTATATCATCTACTTCAATGTTGTCCAATATCGATTGTTTGATTTCACTTGTTTCAAAGTCAGTAGTTTCATCATCATCATCTTTTTTAATGTACCCTAAAGGTTCATAGTTTTTTGCTTCATTTTCTGGACTAGAATTTTGTGAACTATTTAACTTACTCTCTATATTTTTCAAGTGTTTTGTAATTGGAGTAAATAAATCTTCTTGGATTATTTGTCCTTGTTTTAATTGTCTTAATTTACTTTGGATGTTTCTGCGTTTATTTATAAGTTGTCTTTTCAAATCTTTATTCATCGTACAATCTAAGTATACAATTAATCAGCTTTCGATCAGGTCTTGAACAGGTATTGATCAGGTCTTGAACAGTATGATCAGGTCTTGAACAGGTATTGATCAGGTCTGAACAGGTTGAACAGGTTGACAGGTTTGAACAGGTTCTGATCAGGAATCGAACAGCTTTCAAACAGACTTGTTACTAGTCTAACCCAACTTATGTTCAACATCAACAAGGTTATGAAAATATTTATTGTGTACAGGACGTTAAATAAGAATAAACATTTTTTTAACTTTTTATTTATACTAAAACCCACAATATTGATTTACTTCATTAGATGAACTACATTTAAAACATTTGAACGACATTGGTTAGAGGATTATAATTAACAATACGGTCATGTATAATTATACAATAGGCAGTTGTGTTAGCTGGTATATTCTTTGTAGTTTCTATTTCTATTCTCATATCAACACTTCCTGATTTAATTGATTCATTTTGTCTGCTGCAATCAATAACAAATATAGAAGCAACAGCACAGAATTGTAACATAGTTAGACATGGATCACCAACAGCTTTGTAATAGTACGACGGTTGAAATTGTGCGTACATTTCATATGCAATGGCATACTGTCTTTTACTAAAGTTCAAGTTTAAATTGTCATACGGGTACATTTCAGAATTTAGAAATAGTTTTAAGTTTGTAATATTACAGTGATCAAAATAGCTGGTGTCTTCTTTTATTGCATTCTTTTTAGCAGTTTGTACTGCAAACAAAACAAATCGTGGTCTCTCTAACAGGCTGGTAGTTTTTACATTCCAGTTAAATTTCATTGTCTGAGGAAGTAGAGGAATTTCATGATATTCCCAGCTTCTATATGCAAGCTCTAAATTGGATCCATTTTCAATAAATTTATATAAACGTAATTTTTCTGAATCGGACACTTGAATATGAGGCATTTTCCACATTAATTTATGTATTTCCACTTTTGGTTTTTCAGTTTCTACTGTCGACATTACTGCATTTAAATCTGTTGAACTTCTTATCAATACGAGTTCTTGGCGTATGTTAATTAGAATTTTGGTGAAATCTTCAAAAAACCCAAGTACAAGTTTGAGTGGAATGCAAACATTAAAATTTCCTGATTTATCAGCAACAGCTGGTGTGTCAGTAATACTCCAGCCTATACAGTTGTATCGATTAGATTCAGTTTGTGTGAACGAAACATAGTTTTTGATTGTCGTTGTTATACCTACATTTCTCACTCTATCTATTACACAGCCTCCAATTTCATATCGTATTTCATCAAATAAATGCATCAAACCATTATTAACAAAGTGTAAAGTATTGCTTTCTTTCCCATCATTCGTTAAACGTCCTTCAATGTACAAATAACTCTCAGAAGGTTGGGTATAGATATCTTGAGTTTGTATTGGCAATCTAATTTCATCACACTGATTAAAAGTGGCATTAGCATAGGGTAAATGACTGTGCATTTCTCGACTAACAATTGAATTGTCAACCAACACACGATCTGCAATATTTAAAATGTTAAAAACTCATATTCACTCTTCTTACAAGTACACCTCAGGAAAATGCCAAGTATTCTAGTATTAATAAACAACTTTATTCTACACCACGTATTTCTTTTCTTTTTCCTTGTTACTGTCGTTATGTTTTATTTTAAATCCTAGTGAGGTTAAAAAGACTTTGTTTTCTATTGTTAACGGCTTGAGCGTCTGCTTATCACTAATGCTTTCATCAAAACTTTTAATATTATATACACCGTCCACACTTGGATTAAATTTGCTACAATTGTATATAACAACCATTATTTATACTTTTTTTAAATGTAGTCTTAACGTAATAACTTCTCGTGTGAAATTAACAAGACTACCATCCTGGTCGACTATTTTAATGAAAATTTCATCAATATATCTATTGGTGACAGGTAAATAAATTACTTTTTTTGGAATTTCAACAATTTTGTAACCTGGTAATACATTTGGATAAAACATGTGAATAATATGACCTTGATTTTCATTGACGTATGAATTAGTGATTAGATTACATTCCACACAAATTGAATTAACCTTTGTGATATGCACAGGATTCTCAGCTACGTGAGTCTTTAAAGGTGAGAGTCGTTTTGATGTAAATCCCAATAATGAAGCAATGGTATTGGTTTTTCAAAATGGATTACTTTGTTGCTTTTTATTTCACATTTGAGTGTATTGTTATTAATTCTCATTATTAGACTTGTAGGTTGATCCATATTATGCTGTTTTCTAGCTTTTGCGTTTCCTCCTTGAGCAACTAAATTTGCTTCTGTCCTTTTGTATTTTTATCAATGTCTGTCTCATCTTTTTCAGGTGTTTGATCTAACTTTAATTCCAACTCGTTAATTTTTTCAGTTAAATAATTTGAAAGATCATCAACTTCATATGAACCATGTGGAATCGATATATCGTACCCATTTATATAAAATTTGTTATTTGTTTGGTCTACATTTGGAATTGTATTGTATGACATAAAATCTATTAAACCTAGTACATACTGTTCATTTTCGTTTAAAATAATTGGTGGGTAAATTTTGGTTGATAACACTGATTCTCTTCCAGATAACACAAAAGTGTACGACATGTTGATCATGCAATAACCAGAAAGTAAATAAAAAACAAATATTTTAAACGAACTATTTATTTAAAAAATCTAAACACAATTGTCCACAATTTACAGTGTTATAAGTTTGATAAATTTTATGATTATATACAATTTGACAATAACCATTTGAATTAAAGTATGATATAGCTTCTAACGGTGGTCTCAGATTACCAAAACTATCAAAGTACACAACTTTGGATTTATTCTTCTTGTAGGCTGTCCAATGTGTTCCAGGTCCGTCTTTATTGTCTAAATTAATAATACCACTCTCATGTTGCCAAATTTTTTTCGGAAAATTATTTCTCATAAATACAGCTCTGAAATGGGGGATTTTCAATAATTTTGCATATTTTTGTAAATCTACATTGTCAAGGCATGTTTTGGAATCTTTATTTCATCCATTTTCTCATTCATAAAAAAAATACCCATTCCTCTTTTGTATGGTTTCAAGTACAAACCATGTCCAATTGCTAATGCTTCCATTTTTCGATTATGACGTTGTTTTTCGAGTAAATCTTCTTTAGCTGCTTTTGCATCGTTAATCGTCTTTACAATGGCTGAGGTACCCCCCGCAATAGTTCCGAGAGCGCTTAACCCTGCAAATATAGGTATTAGGGGTAATATACCCCCAGTTTTTGGAACTTGGATTACTCGACCACGTGGTTTTTTAATTTTCTTGTAATACTTAACGATTCGTAATGCTTGTTGAATAGCTTCCTTTAAAGTTTTCGGTTTGATTTCCAACAGTTTCTTCCTAATGTCTCTAATTACTCTCTGTAAACTAAAAGATATTTGCTTTGAAAATTTTTTTTTGGAACCTTTTGTTTTAGAGGAGGAGGATGAAGTAACCTTTCTTTTGGTGGTCTTTCTTGTCTTTTTCTTATTACCAACCATCTGATTGCTTTTAATCAACTACACACAATACACACAACAACAAGTCTTTTATTCAATTAAATAACACATCAGTAGAATATACAACATTTATTAATAATTACTAACATAAACAATTTTAAAATTACTGTCTTCTAATGTCTTCAATTGGAAATGGTAGCTGCTGTCTCCTTCTCACTGGGTAATCAGCATCTCTATGGGGCTCTATATGGTGAAGCCTCCCTAGTTGTTCTGCTTGAAAGCCCTCATCTCTTTGTCGATACCTACTGAATTCTCTCGTGAAGAGTCTTGTTCTGGCATTTTCTCTTTGCTTATTATGGAATTCAACAACACCACTCTTAACTCCCATTTCACTATGTTTACTTTTACTGATGGTTCATTAACAACGTCACAGATCAGACTAACTTAGTTATTGGTGTATGTGTGTACTATATATATGTTGTTATCACAATAAAAAACACCTTGTTTTGTGCAAAGATTAACCCCTGACATAGATAAAGAAACAAGAATATACATGTTTTATTTATTATATTTTTTAATTTAATACAATTTATATCTTAACTTTTTTCCTATCTGGATAATCATCATCCTCATCTTCATTGGTCCGTTTTCTTTTTTGAGTATTTTGTTTAATGAGTCATTTAAGTTGATTTTTGTTTTTTTTACATCAACTAAATTGTCATCAATTATTTTTCGTTTTTCTCTTCCTTTGGATAGACGGTCATCATCGACAACAAAATCATCAGTAATATCCACATCCATATTAGGTTCGAATTGTTTTGCCCTTTTATGATTTAAAAGCTTTTGTTGTATTTTTTGTTTATTTTTTACATTTTGTTTGCGTTTTTTTGATTTGGATATAGATAATCCTTGGAGTAATAAAGTACAGTGGTCTATATTTTCATTTAGTTTGTCTAAATTATTTTTAGCTTTGTTCATTTCTTTACTACAACTGTTTGTTACAGCTTTATAATTAGTAGAATCTAGACCCATACCTAATTTCACTTTTGCTTTCATTGCACCAGCTACACCAAGTGCTGCCAACTTTTCTGAAAATGCTGTGTTTTTTGATCGAAACTGTTCAAAAGCTTTTTCAGCTAGAATCTTATCAGCCTTATGTCGTTCAGATAGATCTTTGTTTTGAGAATATGCAATATCATGTTCACGACACGCCTCATCTAATCCATTTATTCCCCTATCTCCTCGTGCTAGTCGTTTCTGTAATTTGGTACCGGGTCCACAAAATCTATAACCTCCAGGGATGTGCATTTCAAACGGTAATTTGTTAATGGCAGCGTTTAACATATTGATAACGTACTCGTACACTGTATACAAAGTAATAAATACTTATTCTATATATAAGTCTTTATATATTTTTCTCCTCAGACAACTGACCTCACATTTCACCAAACATACTACTTGGTATATTTTTAGCACCAGATCTGGATTTCAAATATTCAATGTATTCACAGTTTATACAATTTCTATTAGGTATTTCAGTCTCCCCACCACACTTTGGACATTTATACTTTATTGGTACAGGCATACTTATTTTTGTAAAAATAGATGACTTGGGTTATTTTTGTCTCCACCAAATTGTCGAAATATACTTTTTAGGTAACAATTTGCACAGAGTGTATTTGGAGTGTCAGTTTCACCACCACACTTTGGACATTTATCTTTCACAGGTACAGGCATATTCAAAGGGAAAAGTAATAAATGAACTTTATGATATATTTACAGCTACTTTATATATATTTTTAATACAATTACATTATTTTTGTGGTCTCTGCCTTTTTACATACATTCTACTTGGTATATTTTTAGCACCACTCTCTTCCTTGTACACCTCTTCCAATTCACAATTTATACACAAGTCATTTCGTTCTTCAGTGTCACCACCACACTTTGGACATTTATGTTTCACAGGAGCAGGCATATTTATTTTTCTCACTCACACTTTCTTTCTTGTTGTTGATTCTCAGAAAAATAGGATAAACTCTTTGTACAAAGGCACAATCAGACTATATTTTTTATGATCTTCTATTACATTATCATTTATTTCCCATTTGTAAATCTCTACACCACACTTGAAACACTTTACTATATCATCCACATGGAGAAAGTAGAATCCGCAGGCAGCTAACTCTATTCAGATTTCTTCCCCTTCCAGTTGTTAAAAGTTGAGAGCCTTGAATAGAAATCGTCAAGCTTTAGCATGTACACTTCAAGACACATCTTGAAATACTGACTACCAAAATTATGATGGCTACATTTATTCAAATTTTGGTGGATTTTTTCAATACATCTAAGCGCAATATTATGTAATCTTGTATAAATAAATTTTTAGATTTGGTACGTTGTTTTTTTTTCCTTCAGTTACTTTAATAAATGTAATTATGAATTATGTATAAATAAATTTTTAGATTTTGTACGTTGTTTTATTTTGGTGGATTTTTTCAATACATCTAAGCGCAATGTAATCTTGTATAAATAAATTTTTAGATTTGGTACGTTGTTTTTTTTTTCCTTCAGAAATGTAAGAGAGATAAAGTAATCCGAAGTATACCTCTAGACAAGTTTTAAGAGGCTAGGCTAGGCTAGGCTAGATAAGCCCGTAAACAATTTATTTTTTTAACTCACCAACACAAAAATTTTCTCAAAATATATTTCGATCACCCTGTACAAATTTAACGAAAAGAAGAGGAGATCTAAAGATAAGCGATGAGTTTTACACTTCATATACAAGGTGGTCTCCGCTTCTTTTACTTCTTTAGGACAGGTAAGACAGGTGAAAAATAGGTGACACTTCTTCGGCTGAGAAGAAGAGATCTAGAGATAAGCTACCAATTCTTACAACCCTCTGGTCATTGACGATCACTTCTTGTACACCTTCTTCGGCTAAGAAGAAGAGATCTAAAGATAAGCTACCAATTCTTACAACCCTCTGGTCATTGATGATCACTTCTTGTACTTCTTGTACACCCCCAAGGTCAAAGAAGGCTTGTATCGTCCTCAACATCAGAGACCCTGATGGACAGGTTACCAAAGTGGGTTTGAACCCCGTCATAAATAAATTTTTAGATTTGGTACGTTGTTTTTTTTTCCTTCAGTTACTTTAATAAATGTAAATTATGAATTATGTATAAATAAATTTTTAGATTTTGTACGTTGTTTTATTTTGGTGGATTTTTTCAATACATCTAAGCGCAATGTAATCTTGTATAAATAAATTTTTAGATTTGGTACGTTGTTTTTTTTCCTTCAGTACAATGTAAGAGAGATAAAGTAATCCGAAGTATACCTCTAGACAAGTTTTAAGAGGCTAGGCTAGGCTAGGCTAGATAAGCCCGTAAACAATTTATTTTTTTAACTCACCAACACAAAAATTTTCTCAAAATATATTTCGATCACCCTGTACAAATTTAACGAAAAGAAGAGGAGATCTAAAGATAAGCGATGAGTTTTACACTTCATATACAAGGTGGTCTCCGCTTCTTTTACTTCTTTAGGACAGGTAAGACAGGTGAAAAATAGGTGACACTTCTTCGGCTGAGAAGAAGAGATCTAGAGATAAGCTACCAATTCTTACAACCCTCTGGTCATTGACGATCACTTCTTGTACACCTTCTTCGGCTAAGAAGAAGAGATCTAAAGATAAGCTACCAATTCTTACAACCCTCTGGTCATTGATGATCACTTCTTGTACTTCTTGTACACCCCCAAGGTCAAAGAAGGCTTGTATCGTCCTCAGCATCAGAGACCCTGATGGACAGGTTACCAAAAGTGGGTTTGAACCCCGTCTGCTCTACTACTCCCGTCGTCGGCTGGCGTAAGCAGTGAGGAAAAGTAAGTGATACGCCCATTTCAAATCGCAGTGTGTTTTGACTGCTAAAACCGCCTTAAACAACACTGGTTCCCTTTAAAACATGGCGGGACGTCTGCGCGTACTTAATTTTCCATGGAGAGTGGGCATTATGATCGTTTAATATTTTGTAGCCGCTTAGAGGGCGTCACCAATAAAACCTTCCGACACAAAATGTAACCTCAATATTTTGTTGACATAAATCGAGAGTTTTATTGCGATGCAAGAAGTCCTGTAGATACAGTGAATTTTTGAAATGGACAAATCGGTCAAAAATGGATCTTAGCTGAGATTCATTTTCGACCAGTAATTTTTTACTATTTTCGAATTTTTTACAATTTCAACGATAATGTCTCGTTAAAAAATGGTTTATGTGTAGTATTTAAAAACAAAAACTTAACGACTTTTCCCATTATTCAATTTTTATCAAACTGGCAAAAACACCAACATCGCCAAACTCATCAATTAGTTTGTCATAATTAGTAGAATAATTTATTAACTATATAAATATATAAAGTAATTACAAACTGTTTAATTTTTGATGAAATAATATGGATCTCAGAATTTTTTTATTGTAGCCATTACTAATGGAGGCCATACACGTTAGGGTTTGCATGATGCTTTTAACCTTGCATGCATAACCGACAGGTATAACCGAGTTCCATATTACACATACACGTTAGGGTTTGCATGCACAGTTTTGCCATTTTTTTTTTCAACTCGTCTGTTAAGCTACGTGACGGACTGTGCAAGACACACTTCGTACTTTGTGGGGTATATACCTACCAAACTACAATGGACGACAACGATGTGATAGCTGTACTTGGCTTAACACTTATTCTTCAGAAAAGAAAGAAAAAAGAGAGATCGCACTGAATGGTCTAAACGCTGGTTATTAAAAAGAAATAATTTCTCCCACGTAAATTTGATAAATGAATTGATTTAAACCAACAGATTACAAAAATGATTTACGAATGGATGAAAAACTTAATTTGAAACTATTATCATTGATTCACTCCGTTAATACAAAGGCAAATACTGTAATGAGGAAAGCAATATCAGCACATGAGAGACTAGCAGTAACATTTCTGACAACAAGAATATACGAGTGTCTCAAATATTCTGCTATTATATCACCTCAGGCTTTGGGCTGAATAATTCATGAAACATATGATGCTATGAGAACTATGGCAAGCAAGCTCGCCGGACGCCACACACGCTAGGCATGCTCGCAGGCAAGCAAAACCGAGCGGCATAAAATATGAATTTTCATATTTGCTCGGTTGCATGTACATGCACCGATAACTGTACAGTTTTATCACATACACGCTAGGGCTTGCCCGTCGGTTATGCATGCAAGGCTAAAACCATCATGCAAACCCTAACGTGTATGGCCTCCATAAAAGAATGATCTTTCATTGCTTACATTGCTTATGGGAAGGATTAAACAAATTTTCAGAATTGAGTTTAAATTTAGGAATGTTGCAGTAATATTATTTTCCTGAATAAATGATCGCATGGGCACAGGCGAAATAATATTCTCTTTACTTAACTCTACTCTTAATTTTAATTAAATTGTCATACTTCATTTTTCAGTTCTGTTAGGTTTAACTCTTGTTCATAAGATTTTAATTTCTCTATTGAAGATCAGTAACATCATTGTCATGAAAAATCGTTTTAATTTATTGTTAATAGTTTTATATTACTCAAAAAGTGTTCTTTGGTACTAAATCACTTATATAATTATTATTTTCACTAATAAATACTGCATTTTTGCCGCTAAGCGCTAAAGAGTATGACGAAATAAATTTTATTGTGACTACCACACATTTAATATCTCAGTTTTCTTATTTTATTACTTACCATTAGGATAGACCGGGGGAATCCCGACATACGGGGCAATACCGACACAGTGGGTTTTGGGTTTTCGGATTTCGTAAGAGGAATGCTACCTTAAGCCTAAGACAACCCCCAACAACAAGTCTGGACCGAGTTATTGCCTTTACCAAATGTAAAGTGGATTTATTTTTTAGCTACTAAGGGTCAACATCAGGTGGGCTCTGTCAGAAGTTGGGAAAGAGGCAGAAATATTACGATTGTCTGCACTTTGAGTGCTTCACGTACATAGATACCGTCCATGTTTATATATCCTATTAGAGAAGACACTCAAACTTCAGCCATCGTTGACTCTGAATATGTTTATGAACCAGCATTTGATGCAACTCTTCATGGACATAATAATAATATCACTGGGGAGCTTGCAAGCGCTAACAAGACTCGTGTCAAAACTTGTCAGATTTTAAAACATAATCCAACAGATACGGTACAGAAATTTGGAACCAAGACAACAGCTTGAATTTAAATGGGATTTATGAAAATCCATTACCTGGCAGTTCGAAAACGAATGTTGTACCTAATTTTTTCCAAAATCCTCTGAGAATCTGTCTTATTTCAAAGATATTTTGAAAACAGTATCACCTCTTCCAAAATCATTTAATGATGATAAACCAAATCCAAAACATTCCAGAAAATAACACTCAGTAATTATGACACACAAACACATTCTTTACACAAAAAAAAAAGAAATTAGATACTTAAAAGTCGAAGCGAAGACGAGAAAAAGTTATACAGAATCCAAAGGTCAACCCTAGTCTGATACTAAAAATGTTGAAAAGTGAAAAAAGTAAATAATTAAAAGTTAAAAATAAATCCCAAATTAAATTGTGCACATTAAAACGCAAAGCTACAAATATAGGAAGAATGTGTCGAAGACAAATTAATTTTAAAGAATCGTCTTCCGAAGAAGATATACAGGGTGTTTCAAAAAAAGATAACCCCGTCTGTAGGGTAAATTTTTGTAACGCCATCCGGTCTCAAGATACAGGGCGTTGAAGAAAAAAAAAAACTACGCATTTTTTACGATTTTGCCGAAACTACTGGCAACATTGTAATTAAATTTTATACGAATATGTTTTTGGAAGCTGATATATCCCATGCATTTGTTTTTATATCTGATTCTCATAAAGGGCGCTAGTTACACGGATCGTACTAAATAATAGTCAATATAAATTTTTTTAAGAGTATAATAATTATTAATCAAAATTTTAAGTAAACTTAAACATCATTCATTTTTACACGAAAAAGGTACTCTGGTAAAACTCGATACTGTGTACCGTTTTCGGAATATTTTGATTTGAAAATTCTGAAGTAATAATTGATGCTGGTAGTAATGACAAAGAATATAGACGCTTCTATAGCGAAGCGTCTATATTCTTTGGTAATGATAAAGTTCTAATAGGTATACCTCTATTTTCTCCAAGTGTGCCATGGAAATCTGACATTTATTGATTGTTATGACAATAAATCAACAATAATTAGAGTTTTGAAACCTTGTTATTTGTAAAATCCAATCAAAATGTACTCAAATGTTGAATACACTGACATGTTATTAACCTTAGGCGAATGTTTAGGATGTTCTAGTGCAGCTGTGACACGTTATGCAGAAAAGTTTCCTAGAAGAAACTTACCATGTGAGACCAAATAAAATAAATTCTGGTAGACTGAGAACAACAAGAACAATTAATAAAGAAAATAATCTTTTAAATTTACTTGATCAAGATCCAACAGTTAGCGTAAGGAATATAGCAAGACAAACAAATACTTCTTCTTCAAGTACTTGGCAGATACTGAAAAAACAGCAATTACATCCTTATCATTACAGACAAGTCCAAGAGCTCTTGCCAGATGATCTACCGTTAGAGTGGATTTTTGTTAAACCTTGCAACAAAGGACAGCCCATCCAAATTTTTTAATATGCATTCTTTTTACGGACGAGGCCACCTTTACGCGACAAGTTATGTTTAACTCCCATAATGCACACTACTGGTGTGATGAAAATCCACGAGTCACAAGGGTATCACATTACCAACACTCATTTAAAGTTAATGTTTGGGCAGCAACTTTAGGTAACAAATTAATAGGTTATCATATTTTACCTGTAAATTTAAATAGTAATATGTATCTTGATTTTTTAAACAATTCGTTATTCGAGATATTAGAAGATTTAACGCTAAAAGATCGAAGATCTTTATTTTTTATGCACGATGGAGCTGAAATGCATGGGATGTATCTGCTTCCTTTATATTTGTATAAAATTTCATTACAATGTTGCCAGTAGTTTCGGCAAAATCGTAAAAAATGCGTAAAATTTTTTTTTCTTCAACGCCCTGTATCTTGAAAACCAATTATTTTTCGGTTTTTTACCCACCCTAGAGACTGTGTTACCTTTTTTTGAAACACCCTGTAGATAAATTAAAAATATGTGATGGCGAATTTGATAACAGTTTTAAATTATTTTCCGAAAACAGTGAAATGTGTTTGGTTTGTGGTGAGTTTGGTGTAAAAATTGAACTATGGTGCAGATGCGTGTTTTGTGGAAAATGGGCTCACGCTGAATGCAGTGGGTATGATTACCCTGAAAACTGTGTGACTTTTATTCTATGAACTAATAAAGTTCTTTGTTGTGGAAACAACTTTTGATTTTTAATATATCTACTTATGTATCTGCTTATCTTGTTATGATTTAAGTATTTAATGTTTTCGTATATAAGTAGTGACGGGAATTTCGGGTCATCTTTAAGATTCGGGTCACCGGTTCCAGTTCACTTATGAGGAACCGGATCAATTTGTCGGGTCACGGTGTCAGTACAGATCATATGCAAACCAAATCTATAATTTTAGCGGTAGGTGTGGGTGGATAATCGAGTGTAAGAGCATTGTGTTATTATGTAGTTGTTATTCAATGTTACAAGTAAATGTTATGACAACCAAAAATTTACTTTGATCTATTAAATTTTACCTAATTAAACTTAAAATTCAAATTTAATTTTTTTAAGCTAATTATATATCAATAACTAAACGTTTCTTTAAGCATGCTAGTTTAAGCATACCTTTCTAAGGTCTCTTTAATGTAAAAAGTACAAAAGATTTTGTAGGTCTTTTACTAAATTATTATTATTATGCAACGAATAATACGCCGTGCCATAAAATATTTCGGGGAATACCATAAATGTTACTTGCTCTGAACAAATACCATTGTGACCAAAAATACAAGAAATACAAAAGAATATATAATAACCAAAATAATCACTTGGAAAGCCAACAAATATATACATATTTTTTGCCGATAATGTAATATTATAAGTATAGTTTTTAATTAATATTTTACACCTTATAATTATCAGTAAAATAAATAATATTTTGCTCTCCTAAATACCCTCGTAATGACAACCGACGTCCGAACATCAATTCACGATTCACGTTCGTTTCAAACGAGCAAGACCGCAGCAAAATATCTGAAAAGATTCGGATCTGTTTATTGTTTATAAGAACTTGTGATTCAGTGTTCAGCTGACTCCTCGCTTTCGCTTAGAACTACATCATTCCGCGAGTCATATGTGTTTATTACTGACCCGTGATCCGTTAGATTTAATATTCGGGTCAGTTGGATCTTTCTGAAGATTCGGCTCATTGAATCGGGTCAGTTCTGATTTGCACATCACTAGTATATAGTGGCACCATCAGTTTTCTCAATATTATCTTATTATTACTACTGTAGTACTGTCGGCATTACCCCAAACGTCTGTCGGAATTACCCAGTTGATTGGGGAAATACCGACACTGCTAAAGTTAGGGAAATATTGTTTTTAAAAATGTAAAGGACATTGTTTTACCAATATTACATATCCAATGGATGCGAAAAATTACAATTATGGTATAGATATTTTTATCAAAAGCCTAACTAATATAGAATAAATCTGAAAAATACAAATTTCTTCAGATGTGGGGGATTCCCACGGTCTATCATATGCTGCAATAAAGTCTTCAATTACTTTAGCCTAAATTTTATAAAATAATTGGGACACCACGTGTATCATAAATATAATATTATATTTATGTCTCATTCCCTAATAATTTACTAAATAATTTATGCTTCCATTATACCAATATATGGACATAAATTGATCTCTTTATTAGTTTACACAGCTGATTGTTATGAGTATATCGATTACATGAAAATACTAGATATATACATATTAACTAAAATAATATTTTTTATTCAAATTAGTCCAAAATTACAGCTTTCCATCTATTAATAATTTTATTGTTATTTAATAAGATAATTAGTATCCCATCTTTTTACTAACAGTTGAAATATATTATAATTTTGAGTATGTAAGTGAGAAGAAAATAATAAAATCCCTATGTAGAAGAAAAATGTGAAAAGAGGGTTTGAAAGAATACTTTGATAGCTTATTAAATAAAAGTAACAAACCAAAGTAACGACATTGACCTCGAAAGATAGAATTAAAGCTAGAAAAACTTAACCCAAAACTTAGGGGCAAACTCCAATTTTGAGGAATAAAATAAATTATTTATTAAGTACCTAGGTGATCAGTAAAAACTTTTCCAAGAGCAGACTACAACCCAGTAGTAACTAATCAGTCAATTAATCAATCAATAATATATTTTTATTTCTCATTAAAAAAAAATTCAATACAATATTCTCTTTTAGTGACATTTCGACTCGTTCAACGAAGAAATGTACTAACTCAATTTTTGGCGTTTTTGAGTAACACCCCCCGAAGAAGTAAATTACCGTGATAATCTTTTAACGAATAAAAGTTCTAAGTTAACGCTAGCTAACGTTAGCTAAAATGTAATTATCATTTTTTGTTTGGCTTCCAGGTAAAAACAGGTAAAGGGGTCCTCAGGGGGCCCTTGCCGGTTTAAGTTAAAAAATAGCGTTTTAATTCATTTGAATGGATTTTTATTAAAATAATAAACTTAAAAACAAATGGAAAGAAAGTGTGTACACTAATTTTTATGGTGATAATTATAAAAACAGTTTTTGGCACTTAGAACAACATAAGTGAAGATCACATTTGCTACACATACTTTGAGTTTTTGACACTTTGCAAAGTTTACACTTTTTAACAACTCTCTTTGTTGAGCCAAAGTGGAAAGTGATCAATACCGTCGAAGCGAATGTCATCAATGGGATGTTTTGCTTTTTTTCCAATGCCAGAAGTAGTTGGTTTTGCGGTGAGCTCGATTGTGATTTTAATGTTGAAGAGTCGGCGCAAGTACAACGTTTTTTCACTGAATACAACGAGAGCAGCAGCAATTTGTTTCTCTGAATTCTGGTAGCTGCAACAACTTTTCATGTTCCGCTGAGATATTGCTCGAATCACTACATTTTTCAGCATGTATGCGACGGTACAAAATATAAGCGTTATGTTTGCAGCCATATCGATCAAGTGGTAGAAAATTCGAACCATTGCACTAACGAGTCTTCGCTCTAATATGGTAGCGACCCATCAATCCATCATCAGATCGACTCCTCCCATATGTCTGTTGTATTTCGCGAATGATCTGCGGACAGTTGACTTCGATGGTATTTCTTTTTCTTTCGATTATATCGTGGTACTTTTGCAATATGTTGATTTGGATTTGCTCTCAAAAACGGCTCAATGCCAACGTAAGTCGATGCCAGCTGCACGTTCTTGGCATCTCTTCCATCCATAAAATTGTACTGAAATCAACACCGTAACGCAGATCCAATTAGATTCAACAGAATATCCTCTTTCTTCATCTTTGATAATCCTATTATCCAACGGAAGCTTACAGTTTTTGGATTCTTGTTTGTCCGTATTGTACCAAGGCTATAGATTCCCTCTTGCACGTAAATAAACTAACAAAGGTAAGACGAATAGAAATTGTCGAAGTAAAGGATGTGATGAGAAAAGCTAGGTAGGGTCTGTGACAAACGTACAACAACGTTTGATGTACTTCCAAGATCAGGTGCGCCAGGAAGAATTATATTGTCGCCTGCACCGTTGTAAATTTCAAAAACGAATATGCGTAACCGTGAGAATCACAAAGCACAAAACAGTTTGATGCCCCATTTGTGCGGCTTATTTGGCATATATTGACGGAGATGAATGCTTGAGTTTGGTCGAACACATCTGCTCATCAACACACAATCTAACCGTCTTTGGAATCGAATCAAAACGATTGTTGACCTTATCAGCCAATTTCCGGATGCGAAACAGTGGATCATAGCCTGGCTGACCTTTTCGAATGCGCTGCCTTTCATCTTGAAACGATAAGTGTTTCTTTATTGCCATAAACTTTTTTACAGGCATTGTCTTCTGGATGGGGGCGAACGCCTTTTTGCTCCAGTAGCTCTCTAGATTAGGGTATCGATAAATCGACATGTACATCAACACTCCGATAAATTTTCAAATCTCCTCACCACTCGCGGCGAATTTTTTATTGATATTTTCTTGACGAGCTGCATCGTTCGTTTCATTGGCCACCAAATCAATAATGTCTTTTGTGAAGAAATAATTGAAGAGTTCTATTGGTGTTTCCAGTTCTTTTATTGACGATGGCAACCGTACATCTCCTTGGAAAGCTACTTCGTTTACATGCAAGCTCATTGATCGCTTACGCCACGTTACTTTGGTAAATTGTTCCGAATCTTTTTTGATATCCTGAATAGCTGAAATTAGAATAAAAATAGTACACTATTGCTAAAGTATGAATATATAACTATTACCTCTCCCAGTAAAACCACCAATAGAAGGCGTGATCAAAGATCCAGAATCTTCCATTATAGGTAATGGCGAACGGAGTCGTTTCTTTGGCTTAGAACTTGCAGCATGTGCGACATCGGCGACTGAAGTAGATGGAATTGCTTTCATACATCTAGACGGCCCAGCCTCTTCCTTTTATAAAGATTCGACACATTCGTCAGCTTCGATTTGCACCGCCGTTAGCATTGTTGATGATGCAGCAGGTGTTTCTATGTCACTGATATTTAGCGACATGTTCACATTTTGAATAAAATAGTCGCTTGTTTCACCTGCTTGCATTTCACGGATACACTCTGTTATCATGTCATCTGAAGCGATCTCATCCTGCTCGTAATCTGGGTCGATGTCTGGATCATCACTGCTATCATCACCTGACGAATCCGTTTCAACAGAGTCCATAAGTTCTTGGATTTCATCTTCGGTCATTACCGACAAATTAAACTTTTTCTGTCTCCAGCTGTTATTGTCTGCCATTTCCAGAAGCAAAATAAACAAATAACTGATGAAAGTTGGTAAACAATAGCACAACAACACAACACAACAATCACAACAAAGTGAGACGAAACTTCACATAAACCGGCAAGGGGTCCCTCAGGAACCCTTTTATTTTCGCTTATAAAGCACACTCAGAATACTTGTTTTGTAATAATTACAATATATAGTGAAACTTGAAGCTCTAAACCACTCATAAAAAAATGTTTTCACTAAATTTAGATTATTTGTAGTATCATAAATTTTACGTCGAAAACAATTTTTAAATGAGAGATAATTGTTCTGTGTTCACCTCGACATGTCGCAGAAAACTGAGACAAAAATGTAACGATAAGGTTTAATGATTTAGAACGCATTTGAAAACGTCTCTAGACGAACTAGTGGGGGAGATTCAAAATAGTTTGCGGCTACCTGACTTTTACCTGCGGCTTAAATAAACAATAAGCGAAGGGGCCCTCAGAGACCTCTTACCAGTTAGAGGGTTAATTTGACCATGTTTAGGCAACCAATTTTGCACTTATTGTAATTATTATTCTGAAATATTGTACTAACTTGTACATCTTATACATTTTCCAACGAAAACTATCCTATCTTTAGTTAATATAGTCTTCCTCGGCATTCCGAACGGAAGCGCCGTTATCTCTTGAGTTAATACAGTTTTCGCATTTTGAGGTTAAGTAAAGTACGCCGGTGGTACGCCTACATGACCAACGGTGTTTATGTATAAAAGTTGTACAGTGTATATATTGCTATCAAAAATAATAAGTTTGAATAAGGGTACATTTTTATAAATTTAAAAAGTATCCAGGATGCATTCGAGAGGTCAATTCATGGTAAATTTAGTAAGGACAGCTAACAAGCGAGAAACAGATTCTCGACTGGCGCATTGTTCATTGCATTGAGGTTAGTATATTTCAATATGTATATAAACATGAATTATGTATACCATTTTTTAGAAACAATTTGTGGTAATCTGGACCTAAATACGACCAAAGAAGTTATATCTACTAATATCTAAGCATCTATAGGTTTGTTTTAATTTAAACAAGTAAAGATTCATAATGTAACATGATGCATCGTCTTTTGTTTTCAGAAACAGAACAAACGAATACTTCTTCTTCTTCTTCCAATGGCGCTACAGCCCAAATTGAGCCTTGGCCTCCTGTAACTTCTGCCACCAACAAAGGCGATCCCGCGCCACTCGTCTCCAAGCCCTGACGTTCAATAAGTTGTGCGCATCTGCTGTGACTTAGTTCTCCCATCTATTACGTGGTCTTCCCTTTGGTCTTCTGCCCTGCATTTTACCATCCAAGGCCTTTCTCGGCAATCTGTCGGCATCCATCCGTACCACATGACCACCCATCGAAGCCTTTGTACTCTAGCGAACTCTGCAATAGGTGCTTCTTTGAACAGTTGGTAGAGTTCATGGTTATATCTAGATCTCCACATCCCATTTTGAGTGATGGGTCCAAAGATCTTCCTTAGGATTTTTCTCGAAAACCTCTAATCTTCGTTTAGTGCTTTCTGTCAGAACCCATGTCTCGCATCCATAGCATACTATCGGTCTGATGATAGTTTTATAGACCTTAAGTTTCGATTTTCGAACAAACGAATACAGCTAACAAAATTTTGAAGTTGATACTGAAAACCCTTTTTACGCAAGCTCAGATAGTGACCCAGATTATTTACCTTCAGAAGATGATAATAAGAAAATTCCATATGATGATACGAAGGAACATGAGGAACAAATAAGTAAGTGTGAAAAGAACAGGAAAAGTAATACTAGAGTTAAAGTGGGTAGAAAACGAGAAAGAAAAAAAGAAGAATGGATTGATGTAAAATTTAAAACTGGTCTAGATCGTGGGTTAGAACATAAAAATCGACAGGGAAAACTGGTTAAGGCAAGAAAAATAGGCGAGCCTTGCCAACAAACATGCAGACTTAAATGTAACACAAAACTGAATAAAGAAATGAGACAGGAGATTTTTAAAGACTTTTGGAACTTGCAAGATCATACAAGGCAATGGGACTTCATTATACAGCATGTGACACAGGTAGAGAAAAAACAAAGTACTATTTCTGCTGGTGTACACTCTCGTAGGAATTTTTATCGGCAATATCATTTTCAGCTCGGCGGTGAACAAAACCAAATTTGTAAAAAATATGTTTTTAAAAACTCTTGGTATTTCACAAACATGAGTAAATACAGCATTGACTAAAAGTGGTGTTTTACAATCAGATCAACGTCGAAAACATAAAGTTCGACCATATAGACTCACTCCAGATATTGCAGAAAGTGTGAGAAAGCACATAAAATTATTTATGTTGATACCCTCACCTTATATTCGAAAGGATTCTAAGAGTTTGTATCTTGAGGAGGGTTTAAGCATTCAAAAAATGTATAAACTATATACGGAATTTTATGGCGATGAAAACATTATTGGATAACTTGCTACGCATCGCCAGTATAGAGACATCTTTAACACTGAATTTAATATCAGTTTCTTTAGACCAAAGAAAGATCAGTGCGATGTCTGCTCAGTCTTTAACCTAGCTGATGAAACTGAGAAGGTCGACTTACGGGAGAATTATGAACGTCACTTAGCCAATGAAATAGTGGCTAGAAATATGAAAAACAGTGACAAAGACCTCGCCTTGAAAGACAAGACCATCTGCGTTACATGTTTCGATCACCAAAATGTTTTAGCGACTCCCCAATCAATGTAAGCGATTTTTATAATAAAAGTAAGTATGCTACATACAACTTCACCATATTTGATATAGACAACAATGATGGTTTCTGTTATATGCGCGAGTAAATGATAATAAAGAGTACTTTAGGTACATAGATTCTCTCTTTCACGCACAGAAAAAGAGAGTAAAAGAGGTAAACCTTCCCTGCAAGCCTAAACATAAACTTTAATCTCCTCTTGCACTAAGACCGGATAAAGCCACTACACAGGATGCAGTTGTTCCTAGCCCAAACATACCATCAAGGGTAGGTGTAGATATTGTATATCTGCATTTACTGTTATAGTATGCAGTAAATGCGACATACGACTATAACTAAGTTTGACTATAAGTAAAAATTGTTTTTATATTTTCACAATCAAGCATGAACGTTTTGGTTACTCAGGGTTCAGTTCTAATGTTTTTGGCAGCATTTCATATATTCTTCTTACATACTTTCATTATACATGTTTCCTTGTTAATTTTTTATTCTAAATAAACATAAAATATTTGATAATCTGATTTCTATCTCACCCCAAACCTTAGCTGTAAAAGACTGTACCTCAAACTGGCAATGTAACTTTTTAGCTACAAATTCGAAGCTCACTTTCTTTTAGTATTATGAGTTTCATTTTTATTGCTTATCGTTTGTGGTGCCAAATTGACACCATAGTTAAAAAGAAATGAATGAAAGAAGAAAGTGTTATGAAATTGTTTGTTTGTGACATTTAGAGCAATGTCCAAGTACCTATGGGACAAGCGTATTGGGACCGTGCAAGTTCGGAACAGCGACACCTGGTGTCGTAAATCAGCAAAATTTACTGCGCTTTCATGTTAGATCGAGGTTACCGGATAACTGTCAGGGACGTAGCCCCAAAAAAGAATAAGAAGAAAAAGTAAGATTGAGGTTATGTCGCTATGGTTATTAAAAGGTAAACGTTGTATGTAGTGTAAATACAAATAAATATATTATTAAATTAAAGCATTACTGTTAATATGGATGCAATAATAAAAACTGGATTTGAGAAAGTAAATCACCAAATAACTTTTCAACCAAGCACTGAGTCAAATGGAAAAGCTTTAGTAGTGGCAAATGTCAAAAAAGAATGGAAGAATTAAGAAAAATAAATTACCATAAATAATGCTAATGCAAAATGCATAAATGCATAAATTAGCAGGTTAAGCCCATTATATCATCATATTGGTTTGACCAATTAATTCTTTCCCTGTAAACTTTTGGACAGCGAATATATCTTAATGCATCTTCAGAAAAACTTGAACTTGATACGTTTTTGTAAACTTTAAAAAAATAAAATTTAAACATTAAACTGGATTTTTGGGTTAAAATGAACTCTAAGTGAGTGTTATGAAACTAAAATTTACACTTAAAAGTAAACTTTTATTTATTATTTATTTCAAACTGACTTTAAATCGGGGGCAAGAATAATGCATAATTTAGGTTATGTTACTTATGCATGTTTATGATATAAATCCACTTTTCTCTTTGTAGTAATTTGGGCTTCGAAATTGGAAACGAATAAAACTTAAAATGACAATTTTTTGTTGTATTTTTACAATTTATAACACAGCATTTCCTAAATCCCATTTTCTTCAGTGACAGAAGGTGTAAATAAACAAACGAATATGAAATATGACAATTGACAATATGAGTTTATAAAATCTATGAAATTTGCAGTAAAAAATGCAAGATTTCTCCGCTACTCGCGCACGATCGTTTCTCGTATCACATCCAAGTACTTGCATGTCGCCAATAAAATAAAACAGGCGATCAACAAAAGAATGACATCAAGAAGGAAAAAAATAAACTTAATTTCTAATTAAATAACTATACAATTGAACATATTTTTGTCTATATTACATTAGGTTATATAGTCATTTTAACATTCACTTAAAACGTTTTAAACAAATTAATGTGGGGATATTTTATTTCCTAACAATTTTAATTGAATATCTAGAGTTTTCTATTTTTGTCTATTTTAAATTAGGTTATCTTAGTAATTTTAACCTTCAATTAAAACTTTTTAATAATGTATATGCAGTACATTTACCTTTAAATTACTACTATCGTAGTTTTTTTTTTAATTCAATCAAATTCGTCTGTAGTTTTTTTGTTGAGATACATTATTCACCATTTTTGACGAAAATGTCCTTTATACTTAACAAAGTTTTTAAATTATTCATGAACTCTTTAACCTTGGATCGATACACCAGTACCTTCAACTTTAAAATATTATGAATAAAACACAGTGAATGGGATAGTAATTTTTAAAGTAAAAGGTGTTTACAATTACCTTTGTCAGCAACCTTTCCTTATATAAGCTGCACAAATGTTATTTGGATATGCGGGACATATTTCAATTAATTACACATTTTTTTTAAATAAAACTATTTTTTGCATTTTAAAACTATATTTATTGTTACACTTAGTTTAATGTAATAGGTACAATTTTAAGTAAGAAATTTTTAAGGTTACACTTGACTTAAAAGTTTTTTAATGTCTGCTTTCTTTTTTGGTGGTATTGCTTTGAAAATATATGTAAGTTTATAAATTGCTTGGCACGATATCATTATTAAACTACAAATGACTATTAAAAATTAGCAGTTCCATCAACATATTTTTCCTTTTAATGTGCCATCCAAAACTCTCCCTAGCTTCTTCAACGGTTTTCTGACAGATCAACTCCATATAGTAACACTGGAAGAATGTAGCACCTCACTATCCGCATCTTGGTTCCCAAACTGAGATCACTGCAGCACAGTAAGGATCTCAACTTGATAAATGTAGACCGTGTCTTTTCAATTCTGGATCTAATTTCTTGAGCGTAGTCCCATTGTGAGTTGAGGGTAGTTCCGAGCTAAGTTAATATGTCGACTTTCTGGATCTCTTCGCTACCTGCCATTAGTGTCCCGGGATCTAAATGTGCACGGCTGACACCATAAGTTTAGTTTTTTTTATTATTAAGGTCTAGTCCCTAGTCACTGTCATTTTAGTGTGCGCTGAATCATTCGTTTTCATTGGTTACATTTTAAGTAACATGCTAGACGCGCGCTACTTGCTACTTGCCATGCCAGTTTGGTGGGCGCTCCCCCTTACGCTCACAATTCTCACTCAGTCTAGTAAGGCTACAGTGTCTCCACAGTTTACTTAATACAGTGTGATCGGCGTACTGGATATTATTGATGTATTCACCGTTCACTCGGATTTCCATCTCTTGGTTTGTGAGGGCTCAGTAAAAAATTCCTTAGAGTATTTATTGAAAAGAGGTGGCGAGAGCATACAGCTTTCCCTTACTCCTCGTATGATCTTCACTTGATCGGTCAGCTGGTGTTCCAGCTTGACTTGAGTATGCTCAAAAATTTTAAGTGCATGACTTATAAGGCTGATAGTTCGGAAACCTTCGCACGCTTTCGCAGATCGATTTTTGTTTTGGTAGTGTTACAAGTGTTGACAATAGCCATTTCCTTGGGATATTAACTGAATTGTATATAGCGTTAAACAGGTCAGTCGTGCTGTCTTCACTCATCACCTTAATAACTTCAATGGGTATTTCGTCAGAACCTGTAGCCTTACCATTCTTAGACTGTTTTAAAGCTGCTTTCGCCTCGCTTTCTAATATTGACGCCCCTGTCATGCAATTTATTTTTGGAAGGTTACCTCGATAGTCACAGAAAAGTTTTTTCATGTATATTTTCCAGGTCACCAAAGTTCCCGTCCTTGGTTTGGCTCTTTGTATTTCTTTTTTAATTGTTTGGTTTGTTTTCTTGGTATTTCTTTGCGTCTCTGTTTTTCGTTAATCTCCTTTGGTTCATTATCTGTAGAATGTCATCAGTCATCCATTCTTTATTTTTACTTTTGTTTTCTTTCTCAGATGTTCCTTTCCCGTATTTAACATGACGTCTTTGATATAACCCCATATTTGTTTTACACTCTGTTCTTGTTGTTTGTATACAGTCGTCTAAGGTGAAGTCTAATCCAGGTGTTAGCAATGGTAAAGTCTTCTTCCCAACAAAATTGAATAAATCGGTCTCCCCTTACGTTTTTTTTTCGCCTAAGCCGTATTGTGCGACGATGTCTTCTATTCTGCTTTTGCCAACTTTGACATTGAAATCACCCATGATGTTGGTAAGCTTGTTCTTCATGGTATATTTTAGTGCTTTTTGTACAAGTCCGTAGAACTCCTCGATATCCTCTTCTGACTCTAGAAGAGTAAATTTGAATGATGTTCGTATTAACGGGTCTGCTTTGCAACTTCATCAGAATTACTCTATCAGAGAGAGGTAGCATGCTGATCATAGACCCAGCGATCTTTTTGCTCAGAATCACCGCTTCGCCATTCATACGTGAGTATCTAAAATCTACGTATCTACCCCTAGATACGTGAGTATCTAGAATTAAGCCTAAAGGATTTTTGGCATAAAATGCATTTGCTCATTCAAACATACAAATTTTTGTGGCATTCATGACAGGTATATCTGGTTTTCAATGATCTTGACAATTAAGCTGTGCATTCACGTTCCGACTTGCGGTCCCGCTTAGTAGGACTACTACTTGAATATTCGTCTCTACTTACGCTCCGACTTGCTATCCAACTAGCGGTCCAACTTCAGTTCTAGTTGGTTTTCACGATGGTGTACTATGCTTAAACAAAAAGATGTTTCGAGTAAACACTACGCAAAGTATAATTAGGAGAAGGAAAATGGCAGTATTGTGCTTGTTATCCTTATCATTTGAAAAAAAAGAAAAAAAAATGTTGGATAAAGAAATTATTTGTTATTATTGATGAGGGATGATTACAAAAACTGTCTCAGAATTGACAACTTTACTTTTTCGCTGTTGCTGGAAAAAGTTGGTCTACTCATTTCCAAAAAAGATACAGTCATGCGTGAATGTGTTAGTACTGAAGAACGCCTTGTAGCAACTTTACACTTTCTGGTCATGGAAGGTCATTTGAGGATCTGAAGTTCAGCTGTAAAATATCTCCACAACTCTTGAGAGAGGTGAGACCAGAAACTTGCAGGGCTATAATAATTTTTCGTGCAAATGAGAGTTATTTCCTATTATTTATTTGCGAACTATGGATCTTTGCTTAGCGATATCGGAGAAACAGCACCAATTGAGATTTTGTTTGGAGCTAATGTTGTAAGCAAATTGTATACAGGAGAAAATATCAGTTACAAAGTGATTCTGTAGAAAATTGACTATTTTAGTTGGGAATAAGCCACAATATGAGTTAGAAATTAAATGTATTTCACGTTTGGACTTGCACTTCGGAAATCGTTATCAAAATATTCCGAAGTTGAAGTCGAAACGACAAATAAATTTAATTTCTAACCAATATTCAGGCTTATTTGAAATTAAAATAGTAAATTTGTATAAGATGCCACAAGAAATAACTTCAGAACAATATAAAAAAAACAGTTACGTTTAATTTCAGTACAACCATGATTTAATATTCATTGTTTGTTGATAATTCTTCTGTAGCCAATCCGGAGTTCGGAAATTACCTGTGTGGGAGTCTAAATGTCTAAAAATGTCTAAAATAGATCTACAGAAAGGAAAATAATTTGCCCTAACAAAAACTAGATGATGATGAAGAATCGAATAGGAGTAATTTTCGTGCAATTGAAAGTTTATTTTCTATTAAATATTTGCAAACTATGGATCTTTGCGTAAAGTAATTCATAGAAATCTTATACCTAACAGGTGCCGAAGGTCAACTGACAAAAAATTTTCGATCCGATCTGTGATCCGACTCCCAATTTCACCATTCACGCTCCCACTTGGTCGTCAGTCGGAGTTCGAACCTTTCAACTCGTTTCTTTACTAGACTTCGGCAAATATGCATATTACATATTTTGCATATTGTGCATATTTTATGCAAATATTTCATATTTTGGCATATTTGTATAAAAGTTTGCATAAAGTGCATACTGTATTTGAAAATTTTTAAACATACCAATTTATTTCAATTCTTGTATAAAAATTTGTAGTCATTTTAATCAAGAAATGATCTAAGTACGTAATCTCTACAGGTACAAAACATTTACAATTTCAAAGAAGATCAATTTAAGTAGCCCTCAACATTCTTAGAAAGTCTCGGTCACTGAGGCATTCAGTTATTGGATAATCGCTAAGGGTTCGCTCATTTGCATTTTATGATCTAATCCCCAAATCTATCTACAATTTATTGTATCTTAACAGCAGGTAAACGGCTAATAGTTTTGTTCCTAATTTAGGGATTTTCCAAAATCTCCCAGTTGATTGAATTAGGTACCTAAACATTTCTAATTTGATGCTCAAATTTGTAAATCATTTTTGTTTTGATATTCAAAGCGTAAACACTCGTTGTGCGTAACAAAAAGGAAGATTGTGATTTTATAATGCCTAAAACAACCAGTGCTTCAACTTGGATTAAACCTTATAAAGAGCAGTCTATGGATATGGGAAACATCTACTGTTCAGTCTGTGGCAAAATTGTAAGTATCTAATATTTTCTATTAAATATCTAATATTTCATACATACAGGGTGTTTCCAAATGACATTTACAACGTTTGACTGTAGATACTTCTCGAAAAAATTGAACAAAACGATATAGTTAATGAGGGGTTTAAACTTATTTACTTTTCGAGATACAGGGTGTTAAAATTAAAAAAAATTAAATTCTTTTAGTTAATAACAACAATAACTTTAAAACCAATAAACGTATTTACTTGAAATGTAGTACTCGTAGGTTGTTTTTAACTGAAAAATAGCTTCCTTTAGTGAGAAAAAATTGTCCATGGTACAATACAATTGTGTGTATTTAGAAAAATTTTTCACCTTTACTTTTTTTTATGAAGTCAGCTATTCTAAAACACAATTATTTTTATTGTAATTGAATTAACAAAAAAAAACTTTTGTTGAATTTTAAGTAACAAAAACTAATTTGTGGATTAATACTGCATTTAAAAAACTTAGCGAGTGTTTTTTTTTTTCCAAACCAGTTATTTGATTAACCAAAAACACCTTGTATATTTTTATATTTTAAAGGTTGGGTTAAAATAAAGGTTTTTATTTTTGTTTATAGATAGCATGTGAGAAGAAATTTCAGATAGACCAACATGTGAGAACTGCTTCACACATTGCAAAAAAAGGAAAAATAGGAGGAAAACATCAAACTTCAATGGCTAAATGTTTCCAATCTACTTCAAAAAAATTAGATGAGCAAGAAACTTTTAATGAAGACTTGTGTCGCGCATTAGTGTCTGCAAACATACCGCTTTCAAAATTAGCAAATGTAAATTTTAGTTCGTTTCTAAAAAAATATTGCAAACTTAATGTTCCAAGTGATCGGTCTCTAAGAAGAAATAATGTGAACGGGCTATACTTGTCGGTGTTAATTAATATTAAGGAAGAAATTGCAGATAATTATTTTTACATATCTGTAGACGAAACCACTGATTCCTCAGGAAAGTATATTGCTCATTTATTGATTGGTGTTTTTAAAGTAGATACCTTACCAAAATCTCATCTTATTTCATGCCAGCAACTTGAGAAAACAAATGCTTTAACAGTTTCGCGTTTTATACAAGAAACATTAGCAACTATTCCTTCTAATAAATTACTGCTTATTTTATCGGATGCTGCTCCTTATATGGTGAAAGCAGGACAAAATTTAAAAATATTTTTCCCACATTTAATACATGTTACTTGTGTGAGCGCATGGATTAAACAGAGTTGCAGAGGAAATATGAAAAAAGTTTCCACTTGTAAATACCATGATATCCAGTGTCAAAAAAGTATTTCTTAAATCTCCTATAAGAATTCAACTTTATAAAGAAATGCTACCTAACATTCCTCTTCCACCACAACCTATTTTAACGCGATGGGGAACATGGTTAGAAGCAGCTAATTTTTATGCAGATCATTTTGTTAAAATAAAGAACATAATTGATACGTTAACAGATGAAAGTTCCCAATCTCTTTGGATTTAAACAAATTTTTCAGAGTAACTTGCTTCAACAAGAACTTTCATTTATAAAATCAAATTTTACTTTTGTTCAAAAAACAATTACTCAGTTAGAATCACCAAAACTGTCATTGTTCGAAAGTACAGCATTAATAAAAGAATTTGCGTCATGTTGTCGGAACGTTAGAGGTAATATTGGAAAAGATATTTTAAAAAAATTTGAACCTACTATGGAAAAAAAATAAAGGTTACCATATTCTTTCTGAAGTAGTCAGTGTTCTAGCTGGAAATATTTCGGAAACAATTAATTTAGAACCAAATGTTTTGGTTAGTTTGAAAAATGCTCCCGTTACATCAGTTGATGTTGAACGAAGTTTTTCCATATATAAATATATGTACTCAGACAGAAGCCACAAGTTTTGTTAGAAAATTTTGAACACCACTTGGTCATTTATTGTTACCATAATTCTAAATAAGTTTATTCATACTTAAAAATGATGTAGTTACTTAAAATAAATGTAAATCTTAATGAATAGTAGGAAATATTTAGTTATGTACACTTTTTTTTAAATAAAATTGTTACTATTTTACGATTTTTTTATTTATTTGTATACATATTTTGTAAAATATTTGCATATTTTCGGGTAAAGACGTGCATATTTATGCGCATATTTTCTACATTTTTATTTGCATATTTGCCGAAGTCTAGATGTTGCGACTCGTGCCATATGCCACAACTACCACGCGGAAGTTGAAACCTAGTCGGACTAAAAATCGGAACATGAATGGCCTGTTTTAGGTTGTGGATTTAGGGCTGAAACAATTTCTTCTTCGTCGATTCAAAAATCTACGTTGCAGATGACCGTTTACAAAACGCAAAATACATAAAAATGAGTTGTTAAATCGCATGTACAGAAATTTTCATTTTTAATTAAATTATATTAAATTAAAAAATTAAATTAAATAAAAATAAAATTAAATATAACAAACCATAATAATAATTTATTATTATTGTTTTATCTAATATCTAATTAATAATTTAATAGTCACTATACTATTAAACAGTAAGAAATTTGTTTGAGGAATAAAACCTAATATACTTTCTTGGTTTAACCGGTGTCATTATGATATTAGAAATCAATACGACCTTGAAACAATTTACTCTGAAAACTGATCGCCTCTTTATGTACTTTTAATTTATTTAATGTGTTTGCAATTTAATGATAGTCTTAGAAAAATATTGTATCGGAAAAGCACGCGTTTATTGCTTTCATTTACTGAATAAAATATAACAGTTTTAGTTTTACCACAAAATAAAAAGATATTTGATTATGTAACAATAAAACACTGAAAACTTTGTTTTCAAACTTCCACAAAATTTATTTTAACTATTATCACTACGGCTGTTTCGGCAGATAGCCTTTCTCAAGTGATCTATTTTTGGCTTGGGTTTACAAATTTATAGTCTCTAATGAAATAGGTTGAGGAGGGGAGAACTGTTGTCTCAAGTTGGTCATTCAGAATTATATCTGTGTTTTTTAATTTGTTGATTTCCATAGATTCTAACAAAGATAGTTTAAGGCCTTTATTTTGAATGTGAAGAATTTTAAATTTGTCATTAAAAGAATGATTATGATCTAGAACGTGAAGTGCGTATGTCGAATCTGTTTTTCCATTCTTGAAAGCCCTTTTATGTTCTGCTATTCGTTTATCAAAGTTTCTACCAGTTTGACCGATGTAAGTTTTTGGGCAGTCGCCACATTGAAGTTTATACACACCACTATTTAAGTGTTTTTTATTTTGGCTCTTGTTATTTTTAATATATTTACCTAGGTTGTTATTTGTTCGGAAAAGCTGGTGTTATTCCTTTCTTTTTTATGTGTTTGGCAATTTTTTGTTGTTATTTTGCCTGTATATGTAATCAAGCAGAAGGTACTGGGTTTTTTCTCTGGTGGTGGAAATACTATTTTCAGGGCTTTCTTGTGTAGTTTTCGATTTAACATTTTATTAATTGTTTGTTCGTTGTATCCGTTGTTTACTGCTATTTGCTTAATTATATTTAATTCTGTCTCAAAGTTGTCTTTTGACATCGGAATTTCTGTTAATCTATGTAACATACTATGATAAGCTGCCAGTTTATGTTGTGTTGGATGGGATGATGAATTGTGTATAGCGTGTCAGTACGGGTAGGTTTGTGAAATATGGAGAAGTCATGTTTGTTTTGAAGTCTGCTAATTTTTAAATCTAAAAAATTTATGCATTGATTTTGTTCTGTTTCTATTGTAAATTCAATATGACTATGAAGTGAATTAATATACTATGAAAATTGGTCGAGTTGCCTGTTAGTTCCTGTGAAACATACCAGTACGTCGTCTACGTATCTCCACCAATATAAAAAACTGTTTGAATACGGGATGTTTTGAAATCTTTGTCTCTAGATGATCAAAAAAAAGATGAACAAAATCAATGCATAAATTTTTTAGATATAAAAATTAGCAGACTTCAAAACAAACATGACTTCTCCATATTTCACAAACCTACCCCATACTGACACGACTATACACAATTCATCATCCCATCCAACACAACATAAACTGGCAGCTTATCATAGTATGTTACATAGATTAACAGAAATTCCGATGTCAAAAGACAACTTTGAGACATAATTAAATATAATTAAGCAAATAGCAGTAAGACAACGGATACAACGAAACAAACAATTAATAAAATGTTAAATCAAAAACTACACAAGAAAGCCCTGAAAATAGTATTTTCACCACCAGAGAAAAAACCCCGTACCTTCTGCTCGATTACATATACAGGCAAAATAACAACAAAAATTGCCCAAGCACATAAAAAAAGAAAGGAATAACACCAGCATTCCGAACAAATAACAACCTAGGTAAATATATTAAAAATAACAAGAGCCAAAATAAAAAACACTTAAATAGTGGTGTGTATAAACTTCAATGTGGCGACTGCCCAAAAACTTACATCGGTCAAACTGGTAGAAACTTTGATAAACGAATAGCAGAACATAAAAGGGCTTTCAAGAATAGAAAAAAAGATTCGACATACGCACTTCACCTTCTAGATCATAATCATTCTTTTAATGACAAATTTAAAATTCTTCACATCCAAATTAAAGGCCTTAAACTATCTTTGTTAGAATCTATGGAAATCAAACAAATTAAAAAACACAGATATAATTCTGAATGACCAACTTGAGACAAACAGTTCTCCACTCCTCAACATATTTCATTAGAGACTATAAATTTGTAAACCCAAGCCAAAAATAGATCACTTGAGAAAGGCTATCAGCCGAAACAGCTGTAGTGATAATAGTTAAAATAAAAAGTTTGAAAACAAAGTTTTCAGTGTTTTATTGTTAAATAAAATGAATTTCCATCAAGTAACGGTCGAATCCATCAAATATTTGATTATGTTTGTAGGACATCATAATAGTATACAAAAAACGTAGAAATTACTAAATAAAATCAACGTCACTTATATTTAAAATTTCTAGAACTCCAAAGGGTGACGAAGTGTTCCTAACACAACTAATAATACAAAACCCATACGAATATGCTCGATCTTTCATAGGCGTCAACATGGTGTAATATTCAGAAAAATGTAATCATCATTATATTGGGAATTTTAGTATTATATTGATTAAATAACCAAAAACGGCCTTTACGGTCTCGCTATAAAGATCATTTTACGGATCTGTACGTGACTATTACTTGGACCGACAAATTAGATGGTCATTGGAAGATAAATCCAATAAAAATTCGGATTCTAATACTAACCATAATGCATTCTCGATGTCGGTGTAATTTACACTCTGTAAATTTTTACTATAGACCTTTGTCTGCCTGCTTTGCTTGTTTCCTCATTTTCGAAGTATTGTTGATAAGTTGTGCGTTTTGCGCTTTTTGTATATTACAATATTGCATTTAGTTTTACAACCATGGGTTCGAAGAAGAAGATGATGTCTATTGAACTAAAACGTGAAATCATTGAAAAACATGAGCAAGATGTAAGAGTAACTGACTTGGCGAGGATGTACGGGCGTACCACATCAATGATATGTGCTGTACTTAAACGGAAGGAGATGATAAATGGTATAATGTCAGCTAAGGGCGTTACAATAATTTCTAAGCTCCACACTTCTCCCCATGAAAAGATGGAGAAACTAGTAATGGTGTGGGTGAAGAGAATGATCTTCAAGGAAGGAACCTTGACTTTGCAAAGATTTGCTAAGCAGATCCCACACACTTTCCACAACTGATAAATCGGAAGACTAGTTTAAAGCCAGTCAAGGCTGGTTTGGCAACTCTAGAAAAGACCGGCATTCACTCCGCCGTCAAGCATGGTGAGACAGTAAGTTCGAATGTGAAAGCAGTTGAGGTTTACATCAAAACACTCCGAAATGATAGAAGCCAACGGAGACATCCCCCAGCAAGTCTTCAACTGTGATGACACAGGGCTTTTCTGGAAGAAGATGCCGAGGACTTACATTACACAGAGAAAAAGACGATGCCAGGTCACAAACCTATGAAAAGTAGATTAACTCTACTTACTATTTTGTGCCAATGCGAGTGGCGACTGTAAAATCAAACCTCTTTTATGTGTACCATTTACAAAATCCCAGAGCCTTTAACTCACATAAGATTTTTAAAAGAAAAACTGAAAGTTATGTGAAGGGCAAATCCAAAGTGTCACCAGGGAAATTCTTTGTGGAGTGGATAAACCTGGTGTGTGCTCCTTCTGTTAAAAAATATTTACAGCAAAACGATTCGATTTGGACTGAAGATCAATAGAAAGAAAACTAAATTTATGGTGATCAGTAAAAAAAATTTCAACATATCGACCTGCATATTGAAGACGAACGTATTGAAAGAGTACACCGATTTAAATATCTGGGATATACAGTAAATGACAAGTGGGACCCAGATAGTAGAGATTAAGATCCGAATTGAAATAGCAAGATCCAAATTAATCAAAATGAGAAAGCTCTTAAGCAACCGCAACCTAAGCATTAACCTCCGATGGCGCGCCACGAAATGCTACGTACTCTCTACGCTACTTTACGGCGTAGAAGGGTGGACGTTAACAGCAGCAACTATAAAGAAGTTAGCGGCTCTAGAAATGTGGCTGTATCGACGCATACTGAGAATACCTTGGATAGACAGGAGTGACCAACACAGAGGTATTAAGACGAATGGGTAAAGAGGTGGAATTGGTAACAACTGTTAAAAGGAGGAAAGCGTCATACCTGGGCCATGTGTTCCGTAATGCTAAGTACAGTCTGCTACAGCTTATCGTGGAAGGCAAGATTAAAGGTAGAAGAGGCTTGGGCAGAAAGAAGAAATCCTGGCTGAGAAACTTGAGAGAATGGTTTTCAAATACCAGAAGCTGCGAACATTAACTCATGCGGCACAAAACAAGAAACCTATCGTATGATGGTCGCCAACCTTCGGTAGAAGACGGCACATAAAGAAGAAGAACAGCAAAACAACCTACCCATGCAAATCTTTCTTGTCCTCGATAATGTCCCTTCTCACCCACCAAATCTCGAAAATGATTTACTCCAAGAGTTCAAGTTTATGAAGATTATTTACCTACCAGCCAACACCACTCCTATCTTGCAGCCTATGGATCAGCAAGTGATTTCTAATTTTCAGAAGTTGTATACCAAGCATATTATTCGGCGCTGCTTTGAGGTGACGGAGAACACAAAGCTTACCCTTCGAGAGTTTTAAAAGGACCACTTTAACATAGTAATATGCCTAAAAATTATTGAGCAGTATTGAATACATTGAGTAAATGTGTACGAACTTGTCGAGGACAGTCTCAGGAGCTAATAACCGACGAGTTAGATGAACTACATTCGCATCAGCATACGGTGGTTCAACGAAAAATTAGTTTTGAAGAGGAGCTAGAATTGGAAGACGTTGTCTCTATAAGAAATATAACAAAGATCCTGGGAATGTAAAAGAAAGTTGCTGAGTTCGTAGATAAAAATCACCCCGAAAAAGTTACAACTGGTGGTGCATCAGTGTTGTTCAACGAAACTGCCTAACAAATTTCTGCAATATTCTGAGAGGGAGGAAGAAACCACCAACCTTCTTGAATAGTTTTTTAAACGATCTTCAGAAGTAAATGAGCAAAGTGTGACGAAAAAAGCGAAGACCACTGACGAAAATTTACTAATTGACGAAGCTTTAGTAAACACTTTACTTTTCCTTATGTGTTTATAGAATATGTATGTATTTTTTGTTATAAATAAATGTTTCTTATTTTAAATATATTTTTTGTACTTAAAAACACTTAACAAAAACAACTAACGTATTTTTTGGGACTGGAACGAATTAATGACATTTCAGTTAATTTCTTTTGCTTTGATTATTATTATAATTAAATTAAAGGTATGAGTGTAAAATTGATCGTATGCTTGAACATTTCCTTTGTATGTTTTACCATATATGTTGCCCACCTACCTAACCGTGGTTTATAGTCTTGTTTGTTACAATAAAGCCGCTCTGATGAATCCCTGAGCGTGAAAAGTGTCCTCCTTGTACAATCCTGTATGAATGAATACTAATATTTATATGTAATTACGTGGCTAAAGGTTTCAAGCCAAAGCCATTAAAAAAAAAAAAAAATTTCTTTTGTTTGACATACGAGCAAGATTACGGAACAAATTATACTCGTATGTCAAGGTCGAGGTACCAGAAGGGATCAGTAAACATTAGAAAACTCAAAAACAATGAAACAAGTGAAGCGTACACAGAGGAAATAAACAATAGGTTCTCTAATCTGGCAACTGAGGATGATGTTGAAAAGTCATGGACCACCATAAAAGAATCATTTACTCTAGAGTAAAACAACTATTAAGAATGAGCGGATGACAGAAGAAATATTAGAGATGATGGAACAACGCAGACAGTGTAAGATTAGGCAGGACCAAGTAGGGTACCGAAATATTCTTCTTCTTTGGGTGCCGTCTTCAATGAAGGTTGGCGATAACCTCAGCAAAATCATTTCTGTCCCCTGGCTTTTCTTATTAAAGATTGAGAATCCAAGCCAGTCCCACTCACGAATGTTCTTCAACCAGGACGCCTGCCGTCTACCAGGACCACGTTTTCCTTCTACCTTCCCCTCTATAAGAAGCTGCAGTAGCTGGTATTTCTCATTTCTGTATATGTGTCCCAAATATGAGGTTTTCCGTGTTTTCATTATTTTTAAGAGTTCTCTGTCGGTACCATCTTGTGTAGGATCGTTGCTCATATGCGCTGTCCAGGGGACTTTTCAACATCCTTCGAAATAACCACATTTCAAAACTTTCCAAACGCCTTAGTGAGTTGATTTTGAAGGTCCAGGGCCTCCATTCCATATAGTAAGGTGCTGTAAACCGAAATATACACAGTCAAATTCGTAAAGAAATTATAGCGGCGAAGGAGATCTGGATGACCACACTTTGCACCGAGGCTGAAAACCTATGTAAACTCGGCGTTAGCTTTAATCCTCACAAGAAAATTAAGGGAAATTGCTGGTGCCTTAAAAAAAAAACAAGTCACTGGTATACATAATGACCAAAATGAACTAATAACGGACCCTAGCGATATACTATACGACAAAACACAAAAACCACCACATTTGTATGGCCCAAGTATTTTGAAAGCTGAAATTGTTCACGCTATCAAACTATTAAAAAGTAATAAAACCCCAGGACCAGATGATATGTACGTAGAAACAATCAAGTTACTTAATGAAGAAAACCTAGACATTATTGTTAAGCTCTTTAACGACATCTACGATACGGGCCAGATTCCAAAAGATTGGCTTTCGATCTACATTTATCGCCCTACCAAAAACACCACGTGCGAACTTCTGCAAGGACCACCGACTAATAAGCCTAATGAGTTACTTTTTAAAACTTTTCCTGAGAATACTTCACACTAGATTGTTTAAGAAATATGAAGAGGTCAGTGGATGGAGTCAGTTTGGTTTCAAAAATGGACTTGGCACGAGAGAAGCGATCTTTAGTATGCAAACATTAATACAGAATTGTTTAGATCAAAGAAAGGATGTTTTTGTCTGTTTCATCGATTATGAGAAAGCCTTCGATAATGTAAAACACGAATTGATGATAAAATACCTACAAGAGCTGGGATTGGATGCCAAGGATATAAGAATTATCAGCCAATCTGTATTGGAACCAGACAGCAACAGTACGTCTTCAAAATTTCAACGGAAACAGAATGATTTCTCCATTAAAAGAGGAGTAAGGCAAGGTTGGTATACTGGTCTCCAATGCTGTTTCAATTTATACGTAGAAAAAGCATTCGCAGAAGCAGTGGCAGACTCTAATAAGGGTATTAAAGTTAACGGCATATTTATTAATAACATCAGGTATGCCGATGATACAGCCATAGTGGCAGATAACATCTCGAAGATCTTTAATGACCGTTTGAAATACCAAACGCAATAAGTAGAAATTACCAAGCGAAGACAGGTCAGGCAATTCAATACTTGGGTTGTTTGCCGAACGAGGGTTGGGCACCCGAGAATGAAATAAAGAGCAGAGTTGAACAAGCCAGAAATGCTTTTTTGAGGCTTCGTAAGTTTCTGACTGATCGCAAATTGGACTTCAACCTCCGATACAAGATGCTTAAGTGTTACGCGTGGCCTTGTTTTCTTGTATGGAATGGAAGCAAGACGTTAAAGGCCAGTTCCATTAAACAAACTTGAAGTGTTTGAAATGTGGTGCCTTGCGTCAATTGTCTTAGAATATCAAATAGGTAAAGAAATAATAATAAGACTTACTCACAATCAATTTAATTTAAACAATCTGACGACCGGTTTCGCTTTCTACAATTTGCAACTGCATCCTCAGGTCCAGATACAAAGTTAAACTAATGCTGCAATAAAATAAACCCAATTAGGGTGGTGTCTAATAAAGATAAAATAAATAAATAAGTTAGTTCATACAAATTATAGTAATTATGCCAATATTACATGTCTGTGGTTTTCAAAATGAATAATTTGAATATATTAAAAGGTATTAACAGACAAGGTAAGACCCACAATTGGTATAAAGTAGTAATATTATATTGTAATAAATTAATAAATGAGCAGATAAATAAAACAAAACAAACATTACTTACATGCCGGGACTCTATTAATTGATGGATGGTAGGTCATGGTTGCAAAAATGGATGGTAGGTCATGGCTTAGAATATCATTTTACGGACAGGGTCAGAAATGAGGAAGTACTCAGAAGAGCGGGCTTAAAGGATAAGGAAACTTTTTAGCTACGTAAAAAGTAAGAAGACTGCATACTTGGGGTACATATTACGAGGAGAAAAATACACTTTTTAGCAACTGATACTCGAAGGGAAGATAGAGGGTAGGAGAGGTCTAGGACGTAAAAAAATGTCATGGCTACGCAATATTCGACAATAGACAGGAATACACAGCTATGAAATGCTTAATCTGAAAGCATTACTACGAATTAGACTACGCAGATGAGGAGAGGTGAGCTTGTAATAGGACCTTGGAAACGAGGAATTGTGTAGCCATAATTATAATATGAACATTAGTGATAGTATGTCGGTAAACGAAAGGCTGAGATATTTTCAGTGGGAGTTCCAATGGAAGCTACTATGGGACGAACCGATAGTGTTGGTTTGTGGATTTTTGGCAAAGCATAAAACTTTGCAATGTTCCCATTATATGTTGTTAGTTTTTTCTTTGTGTTACGGTCAATCTCATTGGAAGAGGCTAAGGGTGCGATTAATGTATTGCATTTACTTTGTAAGAAGAAGTGGGATTGAATGTAAGTGAAATGTAAGATCTATCATTTTCAATAAGAGAATAAGAAAGTTGTAAGTAGTGAGTTCTTTCTAAGATGACTGTAACATTACCTTTGTCTGCTTTTGTCACTAAAAGCTCATGATTATATTAAAGAATTTTTATTAGTTTTAGTATATAAGTTATGAAAAAAAGTAGTAGCGTAAAAGTATTAGTATATATAAATAAGATAACGATGTATCAATATATCAATATATCAATACATACCGGTGGTGGCAGGTGAGTGTTGGTCTTTATATTTTACTGCAAGCTTAGCAATGTTACACAGATTTTGTATTTTTTACCGTAAAAGTTCGATGTGTACTCGTAAAGATGCCACATATTCACCACTACACTAGCACATTTTCTTGCCAGCAAAATTTAAATTTCGCTTGACCATGGCCAAATAATTTGTTTAGTTTATCAATAACAACAAGATCAATTTATAAATCTCTTGCACAACATTAGTTACAAAAATATGTGTAAATTAACTGTTTTTGCCTTTATTAAAAGATTACTTTACTCTAATTATACCTTACTTTTAGGAAATTTGCACTAGTCTACTCACCGTCCAACCCTCAAATAGACCAGGTGATGAATTATTTTCGGCTCGCTTTCAAAAACGTTGTTGCCTTGGAGAGCTCCCAGGAGCTGGAGAAATATTTCATAACAAATTCGTCCAACACTACATTCGCTGGTATACAGTTTGATGATTCTTATACGACCTTACACAGTTTAGACGATGTTAAGCACCTACAAGTATCTATAAGGTAAATATATTTTTTATAAAATATTATACGTATTTTGGCCCAATAGACCTCGTCAGAATGGCAATTCATAGTCGCTCTCAACGTTCTATATATATATATAATATATATATATATATATATATATATATATATATATATATATATATATATATATATGTATATATATATATATATAACACTGTTTTTTGATGGGTTGGAGTTTTTTTTTTTTTTAACTCTTGATAAAAATTGTAATCACAATTGAAAGCTCGAGTAAAAAAATAGTCAACAAATAGCCCCTATTATTGACCCCAACCCATCCAAAAACAGTGTTATATTTTTTTCCAAACGAGTCACAAGTACTTCTTTTTTCTTACTCTTATATATATATATATATATATATATATATATATATATATATATAATATATAATATATATATATATATTGTGGCTAAACACCCCGTACGGGGTTACGCCGCTTAAGCTCTCTAGATCTATTTTACGAGGTAGATCAGTCCTCATTTTCTTTATTTAATTTTTCTTGTTATTTTTCTCCACTGTTTCCTATCTCTGGTTTTTTCTCTCCATTGTCGTACGCCCGTCCTGTTGAGATCGTTTGTTACTTCTTGTAGCCATGTAGATCTTGGTCTTCCACGTCTTCGTTTACCAGCTGGTGTCCATTCCAATATTGAGAATATTGTCGTAGATGGTCCTGATCTCCATATATGTCCTAGCCATTTTGCCCTTTGCTGTTTTATTTTACAAACTATATCCTCTTTAATTTCGTTTAGTAGTTCATGATTCGTTCTTTGTCTATATTGGTTTTCATTAATTTTTATTGGTCCTAATATTGCTCTTAGTATTTTCCTTTCTAGTATTCTAAGGTCTTCCTCTTGTTTTTTTGTCATGCTAAGGGTTTCGGAGCATACATCATAGTCGGTCGAATTATTGTTTTATATATTTTCATTTTCGATTTTTTGCTCAGTAATTTATTTTTTAGAAGCTTTTTATTTGCATAGTATGTCTTATTTGCTGTAATTATCCTTTCTTTAATTTCTGTTTCCCTTTCTCCATTGTTTGCTAATAATATTCCCAAATACTTAAACTTTTCTACTTCTTCAAATATATATTCTCCCAGTCTAACCTTTTTGTTTTCATATTTTTTGTCAAATCTCATTATTTTTGTTTTTTCTTGATTTATTACTAATCCCATTACTTTCCCTTCTGCTACCAATTCTTTTAACATACTTTCCATTTTTTTCTGTTCTTTGTTATTATCACAATATCGTCGGCATATGCTATTATTTGTCCCTCTCTCGTTCTAAGTGTACCTTTGTTGATTTTTCTGACTATATATTCCAGGGCAAGATTAAACAGAGTTGCAGATAATGAATCTCCTTGACGTACACCTTTATTTATAACAAATTCTTCTGTGTCTCCTTCTTGTGTTTTTACAGTTACTACGGTTTTGCTCATTGTCATTTTTATTAATCGTCTTAATTTGTTGTGTATTCTCATTTCTCTCATAGCTGTAAGTAATTTCGCTCTGTTTATTGAATCAAATGCTTGTTGGAAGTCTATAAAAAGCAGTTCAATTTCTATTTTATATCCATAAGCTTTCTCCATAATTTGCTTTACCGTATGTATGGCATCTGTTGTTGACTTTCCCCTAATAAATCCGCATTGATACTGTCCCATGATATTTGTTGTCGCTTTGGCCAGTCTTCGTTGTATTAAGGTTGACATGATTTTATACGCTGTGTTTAATAATGTCAGTCCTCTATAATTATTACACATTTGTTGGTCTCCTTTTTTATGGATTGTGATAATTTGTCCTTTGTGCCATTCTTCTGGCATCTTTTCTTCGTCCCATATGACTTTATTATGTAATTTTTTCTTGATTAGTCACCATATTTTATTCTCATGTTTATACGTTCTACTGTGCTTACGTTGCGACTACTGTTTAATTTCCTAGACTTCTCTCGTTGTTTATTTACTCGGTTTCTATCCGTGGTCTCTTCTTCACTTTTCATTTAGTCTTCGTCTTTGTACTGTTAATATTTTTAAATATCAGTCCAGATTTCTTTAAACTCTTTGTCATTTTCTGATACTTTTCATTTCTATCCTTTATTCCTTTTATCTTTCCTTTGAAGGTTTTGTTCTGCTCGCTAATTTTCTTATAAAATGCTTTTGTGTTTCTATTTGTGTTTTCTTTTTCTATTTCATTTATCTTATCATTTAACCAGGTTCGTTTAATTTTTCTTATTTGTTTCTTACATTCTGTCCTTAATTTGTTGTATTCTTCTTTATATTCTAGTCTATTTGTTCTGATCCACCTTTGTCTTATTTCTATCTTCTTTTTTAACATGTTATGATAGTCTTGATTATACCATTCTTCTTTTTTGTTCTTCTCTCTATCCCTACATGTTCAGAAGCTGTTTCATTTATACATTTTTTTATATTGCTCCATTCTGTTTCAACATCCTCTGTATGTTCACCGTATTCCTTCAGTTTTTTGCTTATATCTTCTGCATATTTAATTTTCTATCTGTAGCATTTAATTTTTCTATGTACATTTGTCCTTTGTTGTCTTGTTTTTTAGCGTTCTTTTGACTTTTTGTCTTAACGTTGCGGTAACCATGAAATGGTCTGTGTCTGCATGTGCACCTCTATATGTTCTCACGTCTGTTATCGCATGTTTGCTATCTCTTTGTGATGAAGTATATGGTCTATTTGGGACCATGTTTTTGGTCTGGTGAGACCCATGTTACTTTGTGGTATACAGGGTGTGCAAATTTTGTACTACTGACAATCATATTGGTGCTAGTTGCTAAGTTGCATAATCTTTGACCATTATCATTTGTTTTTTCATGTAATGTATATTCACCTGCAACTTGGTTAATGTTTTGCCTATCTGAGCGTTAAAATCTCCCATTACCAGAATTGTGTCTTCTTTGGGTAAAAATTCAATTTCTTGTTCCAGTTTCTCATAGATGTTATCTTTTTCCTCTGCTACAGCACTTTCAGTTGGTGCATATACGTTTATGATGGATATATTAAATGGTTTGGCGTTAATTCTTCAGGTATGCCATGCGCTCATTTATTGGTTTAAATTGCATAATATTATTTTGTAATTTTTCCTGTAGTTAGAAATGCAACTCCATATTGACCTTGTTTTTCGTGCCCAGAGTAATGTAATGAGTAATTTTTTTTATTTATTTCTCCTTGACCTGTCCATCTAAATTTCTTGAATTGCTGCAACATCAATTCCGTATCTTTTCAGCTCTGAGACAATCTCTTGCATTTTTCCTGGTTCAAGCATTGTTCTGATTTTCCACGTACTTATTTTTACTTGCTCGTGTTTTTTAATTTTTTTTGTTATGTTTTTTTTATGTACGTATGTTTTATTATTTTTTCTTGAGAATTCATATCCTTTTTCTTTGCCATTTCGTATTTCGTTTTCTTGTTGGATATCCGATATTTCTTGTTGTATTTTCAGTTTTTTTGACGTCCCTTGGTTATCTTTTTCCAATATTTTTTTTTTCTGTATTCCATTTCCATATGTCCCCATCAATATTTAATTTTTGATAGTCAACTCGGATGTTCTTACCTTTAAGTTTTTTCTAATTTTCCAATTTTCCGTATTTCCTGTTGTATCTTCATCTCTTCGTGCGTTAGATCATTATTAATGTATATTTCTGGTTCGTTGATCTTAGTTTGTTTTTATTCCGCATAATTTTTATTTTTTCATTTCTGTCTTTTGTTTTTATAATACATGTTTTTTTCACCTAGTTTGTAAGCTTCTTCAATTTTTACTTGTATGCCCAATTCTTTTTCCATAAAATTAGTCATGGTCTTGTTAAGTTCATTTGGATCATTTGTATCCATCGACAGTCCTTGGACTATAACATTGTTTAGCTTTTCTTTCTTTCTCGAGCTGTTCTACTTTCATCTTTACTATATTTAGTTCCTGTTTAATTTCTTTATTTTCTTTCTTTAGCTGTTGGTTACTTTGTTTGAATCCATTGATTTCTTCTTTCAATTCACGGATTTCATTTTTGTATTCTCGTTGTTTCTCTTTTATTCCTCTTACCTCTTCGGTTAGGTATTTTGTTTGTTCCGTTAAATTTTTCATCATTTTTAAGAGCTGATCAATTTTGGTCTCATATTTCTGTTGTTTGGGAGGGGTTCTGGTGATTTTCTTGCTCTTGTTGAAAATATCTCCTTCATCTTCCTTTCGACTTCTCTTTTTGCTGTCCTCTGAAGTATAATCATCGTCGCTATCCATTTTTTCTTCTTTAGATGCTTTTTCTTCTACTTTCCTATTTATATCGTATTTACTCTATTATAGCAAGCGATAAGCTCTAGTTCTCCAGTCGACCCGTCGGAAGCTCTAAAACTTCTCAACGTGATAATAAAAATAAAAAATAAAATAAAAATAAAAATAAAAACATTTATTGCCTAATAATATGTAACATCTCATTTGTATATTAGCTTTCTTTCTTCTTTCGTCGTCTTGCACCGTCAGCTTCTCTGACGGTGCAAGACATTTTCAGATGATTTCTCCCTCTCGGCATCCTGGACTTCTCTGGGTGGTGTCCTCGTCTTTTTCTGTAGGTACTTTTTACGGCATCGTACCTACTTCCCTGCTTGGCTGTTTTACGGCAACCATCCGGCTAGACCCTGATCAGATGGTCGATCAGTTTGTGGGTGTGTCTATACATCCTCTGGATCCTGTTCTTCTCGAGGATGTCCCTGGTCTCAACGTGAAAATAAATCTCTCCTATCTTAGGAAGCCACTCTAACATGGCTTCGAATGGACGCAAATAGCGACATCTGATATTAAGGATGTTGACGGATTTTAATATCAGATGTCGCTATTTGCGTCTTTTCCTTTTTATTCCGATTTGTTTTGCCTTACAATTCTTACAAGGTACAGATTAAAGCAAAAATCTGAATTTGGTTTCGAAAATTCCGGATTTTAATATATATTTCTGTTTGTCTGTCTGTCTGAAGTTTTTTTTGATAATCATTTTATATATGGTATTGTTTTATTCCTCGTATTATTTTTTAATCGTATTTGTCTAAAACTAAACCTAACAATGAACAAGAGAGAACAAATAATGGTATTTATAAAATACTTTGTGAATGCGATCAGTTTTATTTAGGTGAAACATCACGGCCATTAAATGTTAGAATAAGTGAACATCAATCTTATATAAAAAATAAAGAATTTGATAGATTTCAATTAGGTAAACACGCATGAGATAATGAACATATGGTACAATGTAATGATTCAAGGTTGGTTCTTAACGAAATGGATAGTAAAAAGAGCAAAATCAAAGAAGCGGCTCTAATTAAGCTAAATGAGAAGAACTATCCACGAAAGATGATGAGAATAAGTTCTTCGGCACAATGCAGTAAGATCTGGTTACCATATTAAAAGATAAAGTTAATAAAAGGAATAATATCAGTTGTATTTTTCAATAACCACCACAGTCACCTATATTTGCTTACCTATTTACATCTGCTTGATTAGTAGCCATGCACGTAAACACTTAGTCAAAATCTCATAGACCTATTTTAGATTCTTTTCTCAAGAATGGAGATCAAGCATCCTAATTCCTCTCTTTAAAAAGGCAGACAAATCGGACTCGGAAAATTACAGAGGAATTAATCCAACAACTATCAAACACAACACTACAATTAACAACCAAAGTGATAACAATGAAACTAAATGAAATTATACTATTAGCAGAAGAACAAGAAGGATTCAGGTGGCGAAGATCATGCACTACATAATCTGCTATGCAGACAACGCAATACTACTTTTTTTAAGTAAAGATGATTTACAAGGTATGCTGCACCAATTTAATATAACCACCAGAAAAATTAACATGGTCAGTTCCCCAAAAAAGACAAAATGCATGGTTATAACAGCAAATTTACTAAGACGTAAATTGGAGCTGGAAGGTCAGGTAATACATAGAACAAGTGATGCAGTTTAAATATCCAGGCATCACTTTATCTAAGTACGCAAAGCTCGAAACTAAAGTACTCAATCCAGTAAATAGATCAATCAAAGCCACAGGCTGCCTAAATGAAATAATATTGAGAAATAAAAATAACGGGAAAGAAACGAAAGGCGAAATTTACAAAACAATCATTAGACCAATAATGATATACGCAGCAGAAACAAGACCTGACACAGCAAGGACAAAAGGGATGTTAGAGACAGCACAGATAAAAAATTGATGGTAAGACACAGCGCAACAAAGCTAAAAGTACAGATATACGACGTAGATGCAAGGTGGAAAACATCAAGAACATCAAGAACTGGGTAAGAAATAGAAGAGTAGAATGGAACAATCATATAAGCCGAATAACAACAAATAGAGTAGTAAAGACGACAAGAGACGGTTTCCCAATAGAAAGACGATCAGTAGGAAAATCACAAAAACGATAGAACGACAACTTACTGGAGACACATTGAAAAACAGACAGAGTCATGTCTATATAAAAAGACAAAGAAAAAGAAGAATTTTTGTGAATTAAGGGTAGCTAAACAATATGATCATTGCAAACATCTGGTATAAACTACCCAAGCGACGACTATACACTTGGAAAGCACCATTTGATGATGACAATAACTCTGAGTCTTCAAGAAATCAAATAGACTATATACTTGTAAATGAGCGTTTCCGAAATGCCGTCAAAAAAGTCACTATATCCTGAGGCCAGATATTGGATCTGATCATCAGCTACTTGTAGCAGATATTAAACTAAGGTTAAAACGAATTAAGCGCAAAACCAAATACCAATGAACTTAACTTTGACGATATAAACATAAAACATAACATTAAAAAATAATTTAATAATAGAATAAAAAACATCGGAGTAAATTTAAGAACTATGGAGTAAATTTAAAAATCAAGTTAACGAAATCTCCACAAACAATGATTATAGAAAAAACTTAATCAAGAAAAATAAATGGATGACAGACGACATCTTGAAATTAATGGAAAAACGTCGACTGATAAAATCTAATTTAACAGAATATAAACACCTGCAGAGAAGATTAAAAAGGAGATCAAATTAGCCAAAGAAAAATGGATAAGAGAAAGGTGCGACGAAATGGAGGATGTACAGTATTGTGCGAATTAATGGAATCACTGTGAATTTTTTTTCATTTTTTCAATATTTACAAGAAAATGTTTTGGGGATGTTTTTCATATATGGGGTTGGATTTTTGGTGCCAATTTAAGGCATGATAAACAGCCAAAAATACAAATCCATGTTGGAAAAGTATTTGGACAAACAACTCTAAAAATGTCAACCCCAAGGAGGAGCGATTCTTCAACAGGACTCTGCTCCCTGTCACCAAATCAAAGGAAATGATGGAATTTTACAAAAGTAAGAAGATTAATGTTTTAGATTGGCCCGGTAATTCGCCCGACCTCAACCCCATTGAGTCAAATTTATGGGCCATTTGCAAAGCTAGACTGCGAAAAATCGACTGTACCACTAAAACAAAAATGATAGAAGCGGCCATTCAGGTTTGCTATCGAGATGAAAGGATATCTGACAACTGCCAGAAACTCATAGAATCTATGCCAAAACGTGTAAAAGCAGTAATTGCTGCCAAAAGGGGACATATTTCCTATTGAATGATGTAAGTTTACCTTTATAGTTTTGTCAAAATATAATTTTTTACTAAATAAACTGTTTTTCCATTAAAACAGCCTATGATTCCATTAATTTACACAATACTGTAATATCTAAACATGACTTATTTAATTTGCACAAGAAACTAAAAGAAATGAGTAATATATTTAAAAACTAGTTCCCTCTTTACAATTGACAGTAATAACAAAATTATTGTAAATGAGCACGAAATAAGGAAAGAATAGGCAGCTGTATATATCAGAGTTGTTTGAAGATGACAGGAATATATATTGCCGAATTCTACCAAAACCTGTACTGACGGCCCAGAAATTATGAAATGCGAAGTAGAACACGCTATAAATAATGCTAAAATTAGAAAAAACACGTGGTCCAGATGATACACCAACTGAGTTGCTGAAACTAATAGAGAATGATAACATAAAAGTAGTAGTAAGACTAATTCATAATTCATTCAATATATAACACCGGAGTGATTCCCGCAGATTGGCTCAAATCCATCTTTGACTCAATATCTAAAAAACACAATGCGAGAAAATGCTCGGAATATCGATTAATTAAACTAATGAGCCACACTCTTAAAATTTTCCTTAGAATACTTTACAACAGAATTAGACGTAAATGCGAAGAAGATCTTGAGATACCCAATTTGGTTTTAGAAATGCTATGGGAACCAGGGAGGCACTTTTGCGCTTAACATCCTATTACAAAAATGCCGTGACCAAAGAAAAATATGTATTTGCATGTTTTGTAGACCGCGAAAAGGCATTCGATAAAGTACAGCGTGTAAAATTATTGCAAATACTGAAAAATATCGGAATAGATGACAAGGATATTAGTGTCATTAAAAATTTGTACTGGAATCAAACTGCTATCGTAAAAATTGGAGATAACGACACAAATTAAATCTCCATACAACGGTGAATCAGACAAGGTTGCATTTTGTCGCCAACATTGTTTAATGTTTACTCAAACCAGTTATTTAAAAAGGCACTTGAGAGAAAACCATATGGAATCAAAATCAACGGGGAACTACTTAATGTGATTAGATACGCAGACGATACAGTAATTCTATCAGATAATATTGAAGGCCTTCAAATTCTGCTTGATCGTATTCACGAAGTAGAAGAGGAAATGGGCATTAAAATAAACTCAAACAAAATCAAATTTTTAGTGTTTAGTCGTGACCCACATCCTGATGCAAAGCTTCAATTAAACGGAGTCCAAGTTGAGAAAGTTCACAAAATGACATATTTGGGAACTGTGATAACGGGCCAACTAGATCCAGACATAGAAATAAAACGTAGAATAGGAATGACTAAAACTACTTTTATAAAAATGAGGTCATTTCTTTGCAATAAGCATCTCAGTTTGGAACTAAGGCAAAGAATGGTTAAGTGCTATGCTTGGTCCGTACTTTTATATAGTGCAAAAGTGTGGACACTAAAATTATCGGCCATGAACAAAATTGAATCATTGAAAATGTGGGTTTATGAACGAATGCTGAAGATACCTTGGACAGCAAGGAATACTAATGAAGAAGTACTAAGGACCGTACAAAGATAGAGAACTGCTAAAGACTGTTAAACATCAAAAAAAGTCTTATCTGGAACATACAGTAAGGGAAAGTTGATATAAAATATTACAACTGATCCTTAAAGACAAAATAGAGGGCCGTAGAGGTCTAGGAAGAAAACAAGTTTCTTGTGTAAAAAACATTCGTGAATGGATTCAGATACCAAATGCAGGACAATTATTCCATATTGCAAAAGATCGAGAAGCCTTCGCAATGGTGATCGCCAACGTCGGATAATCCTGATATGGCACGCGAAGAAGAAGAAGAAGGGTAGCTATGCACATATTTTTATAGGTAAAAAATGCAAGACGTATTTGTCTATGTATGAAATTTGATAAAAAAAATGTTTCATTCGGTAAACAGATCGGTCAAGGTTGATATAAATTCGGATCTTAGACTATAAACAAAAAATAGTACAGTATTGGATTAAATACAAAAGAGTACGAATATGGAGAGATGAGGTGGATGAAGCCATGGAAAGACGAGACCTTAGAGATGGAGAATGGCAGAACAGAAAGGACTGGAGACGTTGCCTGAAAGAAGGAAGGCGGCGACAGCTGTAAAAATCCTTATATAGATAGATAGAGTACGAATAACTGTATTTCTGAGTAATCTGCATGAATAATGAAATATGTTTTATTTTTTTTAAGATTTCCAGGAGAAACCAGGTTAAGGTTGGATCCTTTTAATTATAACAACTGGAGAACGAATCTCATTTTTCCAATATATCAGCAGCCGGGACCTCGACTTTATCGTTTGATTACAGGAGCAGCTCCAAGTAGGTATATGTAGGCACATTACTTTTATATAGTTATTTATACTAATAGTGTTTTTTATTAAAAGAACATTTCTAACAATTATTAAATCACAACAGTTTTGTGAGGCCGCTCCCGTTGGAAAATGTTTCTGATTCGGTTTCTTCGCGGATTGCGGTTCAAAAATGTCCCCTTTAAACAAATCTGAAGGGTGCCGGACGAAATTTTTGGACAGAAATTAGTTTAAACAATTTTTTTTTAAACAAATTCCAAAAATATTTTTTTTAATCTGGAAAGGTTTTTTTAGGTTTTTTGGGTCATTCTAAATAAAAAAGGTCTCTTGTCATTTTTCTCTAAAGTTGATAGTTTTCGAGTTATAAGCGATTTAAAGTCTGAAAAACGCGAAAATGCGCATTTTTGAGGCTTGAAAACACATATGTAAATTATTATTTTTGAGGTTGTCAAGTGTCTAAATTGAAGTTTAAACATTCAACTTCAAGATTTTGAAGAGTAATCGGGGCTTATTTTAATTTAGACCGTTATTTTTTAATTGTTAAATAGCGCGTACACTCGATTTTTCAGCCGCCGCGGCGCGGCGCGCTAGAGTGCGCTTCTATCGTACTTATGCATAGTTTACATATACACTTAAGCAAAAAAAACCGAACAAATCCTTGAAGTTTATTAACATAGTTTTTTCCATAATTTATTTATGTAGGTATTAATTATTGTCATGTGGCTAATTAAATACATCAATCATCGCAATGTAATAACCGTATATAGTTTTGTTTTCTTCCAAATTTAAACAATATAATTATTATTTATTGAGTATATATTTATTTATTATCAATTGTAAATTGTAAATAATATTTTTAAATCATTATTTAAATAATACTATGCAGTAATATTAATATTACTTAACTTAATTTAAATTACGCGTGTTTAAAAGCAATATACTATCGCAAAAATGCAAGTTTTTACTTGTTTAACAATCGCGCGCCCATACTTGATTTGTTATTACTTAAACGATCATTAGGAAGACTATTGTTTAATGCCCATTAAAAGGGTATTATGCCCGAAAAGACAGTGTGACGAAAAATTTAATTAATCTAGCCAATATACCTTGTACCTCTGACGCACTTTACCAACACTTGTTAAGAGCTTTCGCTAAAACATATATTTGGCGAAATGCCATATATTCCCGCTATCAAACTCTCGATTTTACACAATATGGATATTATATGTTCTGATAGTGGTGGGTTGGGAAACCGTGCAAATGCAAAAAGACTTGCAAAACTAATGCTTGCAACTGCAAGAAAAATCATGTCAACTGTGTACCATTATGTGGATGTGATTTAGATTTTTGTGAAAACAAAGATACTTTTACTGAGTGATATTAGTGTGTTATTTAACAATCTTTTGTACAATTATTTTATGTAACTATTATTAGACTTTAGACGAAATTTATATTATAACTCAATTGATATAAATAAATATATACTCAATAAATAATAATTATTTGTAAGTATATGTAAACTATGCATAAGTACGATAGAGGCGCACGGTAGCGCGCGGCGCCGCGGCGCGGCGGCTGAAAAATCGAGTGTACACGCATATTAAACAATTAAAAAACAACGGTCTAAATTAAAATAAGCCCCGATTACTCTTCACAATCTTGAAGTTGAATGTTTAAACTTTAATTTAGACACTTGGTAACCTCAAAAATAATAATTTACATATGTGTTTTCAAGCCTCAAAAATGCGTATTTTCGCGTTTTTCAGACTTTAAATCGCTTATAACTCGAAAACTATCAACTTTAGAGAAAAATGACAAGAGACCTTTTTTTGTTTAAAATGGCCCAAAAAACCTAAAAAAAACGTTTCCAGATTAAAAAAAAAAAATTATTTTTGGACTTTGTTTAAAAAAATTGTTTAAATTTCTGCCCAAAAAATTTCGCCCGGCACCCTTTAGATTTGTTTAAAGGGGACATTTTTGAACCGGAATCCGCGAAAGAAACCGAATCAGAAACATTTTCCCAACGGGAGCGGCCTCACAGCCTGGACTAATTATCCGCGGAGTTATTTAAATACAAAAATACTGACAAAACAATATATGAATTAGTGAAACATAATATAGATGCAAGAAAAAATGTCAAAAGAATGGTCAGAACCAGAAGCTCAATATTTAAAAAGTGGACTCCATGAAGTGCGGAAATTAGAGACCATTTCCTTTATACAGTATATAAAATACTAAAGATTACCATAAATATAAAAATAAAGAATAGATTGGTGGATGGAATATGAATGTGAATTTGTTAAAGAAGCACTGAAATCAATGATTATAATATTATTTGTCCCGAAATATAATGTCTAAATAGGCTATGTTTTACTTTTAGGTTATTACAGAGAAGGTTTTCTGGGACTGCAGTATTATCTAACACTCAGTATTTTATTGGCGAAGAGTAATGTAACTTATGCTACGAACGATTATCTGGATCTTATAACCTGGCTTATGAAGAATAAATTTCCTTTAGTCAACATGCGAAGGTTTCCGAATGCACCATGGTACGAAGATATTCTACTGACAGCTTTGAAATCACTGATCGGTATTATAATAATGTTAAGTTTTGTCTACACGTGTATTAATACTGTCAAGTCGATAACCACAGAAAAGGAAAAGCAACTTAAAGTAGGTGTTTTTTGATGAATTATTTTAATGATTTATTCAGTGTTGCCATTTTTTAAAATCATATCCAAATCATACCTACAATATACCCACATGTCTCGAAATTATAATTTTTTTTTTTTATATTTAAATTAAAGTGTCTCGGCAACTATTGGCCATTGACACTGGTACAAAATTGATTACAATATGTTTATGTTTACATACATATACAATCTGTTTATATACAAGTTATGATACAACATCTAATATAATTACACTAAGTAGTAAAGGTGACAGTCTTTTAAAAAACGAACTATGGCACTGTACAGTTGTGAACCTAGTAGATCACTTAAATTATTTTTGAAAGTTGTAGTAGTCTCTTTGAGGTTTGTAGTGTACACATTCTAGTAATATGTGTTGGACTGTTAAGGACTCATTACAATGTTCACATCGACGATGGTTTTTCGAAGACATCAGATATCCATGAGTAAGACGAGTGTGACCTATTCTGAGCCTTCTAATAATGATATTGTCTTTTCTGCTCATTTGAGGCATGGTGATGGAGGTAACAGTTGGTTGAATTGTGCGTAGTTTTGTATTTTGCATGTTCCATGTGTTGCCAAGTGCTTAGTACGTTGTTATTGATACTGGCCTTTAGGTCTTGGTAAAGTTGTATGTTTTCCATATTTTCTAAGGAGCGGGCCAGTTTTGCTGCATGATCAGCGTTCTCATTTCCATTGATACCAACATGGGATGGTATCCAGATGATAGTTACTGAAACACCATTTCTTGACTGTTGATGGCAGATACTGTGGATGCGCTGTACAATGGGATGTATGGAGTATACATTTCTGATTGAGTCAATAGGCGGAGAGAGAGTCGGTGCATATTGCTAATGATTTATCATTAGCAATGGCGAGTCTAATGCCTTAAGTATATCCATACAGTTCGGCTGTGTGTATACTGCATCTGGGAGAAAGCCGATGTGACGCTATTGTTGTGTTTGGGGTACTGACGGCACAACAGACGGCCTGTTCATCTTTGGAGGCATCTGTGTAGAGAATTTTGTCATAACACTGTGTCTGTATAAGTTCCTCAAATTCTTGTACCAAGAGAGTTCTGGGCGTTTCTTCTTTTTTGTATCGGTTCAAGCTGGTAAGGACAGTAGGTAGCTTTTTGGTCCACGGGGGAATTCTGGACGTAGTAAACGGAGTTGTGAGTTTTAGGTCTATGTCTTTTAGTAAAGTTTTTGAAATTTGTGGGAGAGAATGTGCTCGAGGGTGACTATTATCTGGGACAGGGTGGGGAGTATTAATTAGTTTAATTACTGGGTTTTTTGGATTAGCAGAAAATCTAGAGAAGTAAGACAGAAGTAGACGTTGCCGTCTTATAAAAAGTGGAGGTTCTGAAGATTCGATATAAAGACTTTCAGAAGGACTTGATTTAAAAGCGCCTAGGCTAATGCGTAAAGAAGTGTTTTGAAATTGTATTCAGACATTTAAGGTGAGTATTGGAAGCAGATATGTAGAGAATGCTTCCATAATCCAATCTTAAGCGGATCAATGTTCTGTAAATTCTAAGAGGACTTTCTCTTCTGCCCCCCATTGATGGTGAGATAGAGTTTTTAAAATATTGATTCTATTTAGGCAGTTTGTTTTTGTATTCTGTATCTGATCTCTCCATGTAAGTCTTTTGTCGAATATTACTCCTAATAATTTGTGTTTATCAACCACTTGAAGAGGAGATCCATTTAGGTGAAGTAGAGGAGGGTCAGTGTGATGTCTTCTAGAGAAGTTTATGACTTTATATTTTTTAGATGAAAATTTGACTCCAATTTGAATGGACCAGTTATGAAGATTGTTAAGAGTGTTTTGTGGCAGGTTGTGCTTTACCTTGGCAATAAAGAACAATATCATCTGCGTATATTGAGTAGTTTATTGGAGGAAGAACAAGAGAGTTTATATCGTTTATGCTAAGAAGGAATAGTGTGGGGTTGAGAACTGAGCCTTGGGGGACTCCATTTTGTGATATATCTGATGTAGATGTTTTCCCGTTTACGACTACTTTGAATGATCTCTCTTATAGAAAATTGTATATAAAGGTGATAATATTACCCGTTAAATTAAGTTGCTCAAGTTTTCTAATAATAGCAGCTCTGTTTATTGTGTCAAAGGCACTTTCTAAGTCTAAGACAACTGTGATGATGTCATTTTTGTTTGACATAGCTTGGGTTATTTCTGTTTGTAGAAGTACCAGGTTATCCATCGTACTTCGATTGGGTCTGAATCCTGACTGTGCTGCATCTATCAGATTATTTTCTTCAAGAAACCAAAGCAAACGTTTATTTATCATCTTTTCTAGTACTTTGCACATTGTACATGTTAGTGAGATTGGCCTGTAGGCACTGGCAATGTTAGAAGATGAGTCATTTTTCCTGATCGGTATGATAAGCGACTGTCGCCAAAGACTCGGAAAGCTTTGGCTGAACCATATCTTATTGTAGAGCGCAAGTAGCTTTAAGAGGGTTCCTGCCTGTATATGTTTGAGAAAGATAGACTGGATGTCATCAGGACCTGCAGATGAGTTTTTCATTGATCAAATTGCCAAATTTAACTCTACTTCTGTGAAGGCGAGGTTTATTAGATTGGTTTGGATAGGGTTAGGTGGTGATTGATTTGTGGGGTGCGAAATGGAGAGTTCAGACTTGGTTTTGTTTTGAAAGTATTTGGCTAGCGTTTTCGGTTATGTGATTATCATTTGTAATGATATTATCTGCATCTGTTATTTCCTTCAGAATTCGTTTGGATTTTGCACGTAGTTTCTTAAAATGAATAAGATCTTCGATACTGCGAGTTTTGCGATATCTATTAAGAGCCTTCTTGTATTCTTTTATTGCGAGTTTACAGGAGTCATTCCACCATGGGACGGCCTTTCTTGAAGAGTTTATGGTGCATTTATCTATACATTGGTCGGCCGCAGTTAGAATGCAATTTGTAAATTGCTCTACCGCATCGTCGATGTTTTCCTTGAAAATTATTTGGCTTGAAAGGTCTTCAAGAGTATCACTGAATAATCTCCAATTTGCATGGGCAATTTTCCATTTATTTATGACTTCCGCATTTTCGGGGGTATGACTTGTGATTAAGATAAGAGGTAATGATTGCTATCATATAAGCTATCTAGTGTTTGCCACTGAAGCAGAGGAGCGGTTCCAGGATCGCAAAAACTTAGGTCTATGCAAGAGGAGGTTCCAGACTGGATGTGGAAATGTGTGGAGCTCCCTGTATTCAAGAGGTTGATGTTAGAGTTACTTATGACATCTTCGATATGTTTACCTCTCCCAAAGGTGCGCTGGGAGCCCCATGTTTGGGAAAATACTTGGAAACTTTACAGATTGGCAAATAAAAGCTTTATTTCCCAAATCGATTTTCGGTCATATATTATTGTTTGTCTAATGAAATCGGAAGATAGACAACAAAAAGAATCAAAACAGAATAAAAGTGAAGAAGATGAAAAGTCAACTGTACCGTTGACAATAAACGGTGGGCAGACCGTTGACAAATAGTTTACCAGATGAAATCCGAAAAGATAAGATAGGTCATTAAGTAATAAAGCATGCAAAAAATGCAAGAAGAAGATGCAGACACGTGTTCTAATCATACTGTTTTTGTTTGTCAAAAATGCCAGGTCCATTTAGACTCTAAATGTTTTGAAATTCAGAAAAAATAAATTTGTATTTTTCAATTTTTTTATCTCAGTTTTGCCAAAGGTTCGAAAACGAACCATTTTTTTTTGTTGTGACACCTGTCTGTTGCCGAGAGGGGGCATTTGGTCCTGTGGGACCCATCGCCGGCTCTTTGGACTTCTTCCTGTCCCCGGAATTTGATCGGGTGTTGACCATCTTTGTTTGTCGCTATCAAAAGCGTTAATAATCGCTACTGGTATAAAGTAACAGTTACCGTGACAAGTATCGGTTATAGGTAACAGTTCCAAGGAACGGCTACGAAATAACGGATCCAAGATAGAAAACAGAACAGGTACAATAATCTAAGTATTCCTTGACTTACGGAAGGAATAGCTTAGTAAATCAAAATAAATCAAACGGTATAAAAATATAATACAAGATAAATGCTCCTAAGTGTTTCTTGACTTACGGAAGAAACAACTTAGGACAGAAATATAAAAGAAAGTGAAAAATATGCAAATGTGAAAATAAAAATATGGAAATATTTCTAAGTGTTTCTTGACTTACGGAAAGAAACGGCATAGAAAATAAAACATTCAAAGTATAAAACAAGAAATTCAAAAGGGAAATAGATTATAGAAATATGTCTAAGTGTTTCTTGACTTACGGAAGAAACAACTTAGAGCAGAAAATAAACAAGAGAATATGGTAAAATAGATGTACAAATATTTATAAGTGTTTCTTAACTTACGGAAGAACAACTTATAATAGAAACAAGAAAATCAAATACAGAAAAGATGTGAAAATATTGCTAAGTGTTTCTTGACTTACGGAAGAAACAACTTAACGAAAAATAGAAAATAAAATAGTCAATAATATGAAATAATATCTTAGATAAAAGTATCAGAAATAATAATGCAAATATGAAAATACTTCTAAGTGTTCTTTTGACTCACCGGAAAAGAACGACTTAGACACACACCAATTAACAAGTCGAATAAAATAGCAAAGCAATATTTCTAAGAGTTCTTTGACTTACCGGAAAGAACAGCTTAGATACAAATACAAGAAAATAATCAATCAAAATAATCAAATAAAATATCAAACAATAAGTACATGAACAATGTGTAATATTCTAACCTGAAAAGGTCTGAATATACAATAATGCTAAAATAAAAATGGTATATAGGAAATCAGAAATAAAACAATAACTTAGTTGGAACAATAATAGCACCGACTAGGTCTACAGTAGAAGAGGCAAGCTCGACTGACCGATGAGAGAAATTCCATCTGCTTTTATATAAAAACAAGTCCTTTGTTTTACGTAGCAAAAGTGGAATTTCCCTACATCGAGTCAATTAGAAATTCGGATTTGCCCAAACTTGGAATTTCCAAGTATTTCTCCGAATTTCTAAATGCGTCCGGCACGGCGGTCAGCTTCTGCCTGACACGCCTCTGGAGACATGTCAGTATCAAAGTGTAAAACAATTTTTTTACGAATGGATAAGCTTTTATTATTGCAATATTTTTTTGCTTGGCGGTTAATGAATTAAGATAAACTACAACCGGAGATTATTTGCCTATTCATTAAATATTTGCTGCTCTCGGTTTCATTAACAAAAAAACTTTTGTAGGAATCCATGAAGATAATGGGTCTTCCAAATTGGTTGCACTGGACAGCGTGGTTTGTGAAATGCTTTATGTTTCTATTAATATCATCCATATTGATGGTAATATTTTTAAAAGTAAGATGGTATACCAATACGGATTTTACTGTATTTACCAAAGCCAATCCGTTTGTTCTACTTTTATTTCTAATGTTTTATAACTGCGCCACTATTACGTTTTGCTTCGCAGTTAGCGTCCTCTTTAACAAAGGTAAGTGAAAAAATGAAACGAAATAATTTAAAAAAAATTCTTCATTAATTTCAACTTTTAGAATGGCCTTTATTTTAATTAACCATATATTTTTCGTTGTTTAACAAGAGGCAGGCCTTAAATGGCCAAGGGGTGCCAATAATCTCCCGGTTTCAACTTGATAAGATAACCAAACTACAAAATCTAATTCAGGAAATGAACAGAATTAACATCGATATTCTCGGCATAAGCGAATTGCGATGGGAAGGCACAGGTATGATCAATACTACTGGTAAAACCTTTTACTACTCATGCAGTGATAGCACAGACCCTCACCACAGACATGGGGTGAGAGTTCTGATAAGCGAAAATTTGCGCGTCTCCGTGAAGAACTTTGTTCCGATCTCCGAAAGAGGGTAGGAGAGGTCTGGGACGTAAAAAAAATGTCATGGGCTGCGCAATATTCGACAATGAACAGGAATCCACAGCTATGAAATGCTTCGCAATGCTGCTAAAAATAGAATAGTTTAATACTGACTATTTAACATCTCACCGGACAAGACGATGTAGGTACGGTGGACGCCTGCGCAGAAATGCACGGCACCTTAAGAAGAACAAGAACAAGAGGCGAATTAGGTAACGTAGTTGGCAAGTATGGATTAGGAACCAGAAATAAACGAGCCGATCAAATAATAAAGTTTCGTCAGTAAAAAACATAATAAACTAATACTTGGTAAGATACCATCAACAAGATTGTACACTTGGAAGTCACTACAGAACAAACTGGGTACATCATTAAAAATCAGATAGATTTTATAACAATAAACAAACGATTTAATAATGCATCGAAAATATGCCCTTCTTTTTCTTACGGTGCATATCCGTTCTGGATGTTGGATATTGAAGCATAACATGGCCAAGATATTCTACGTAGGACCTCCATCGTAGTCATACGATCCATCCATGAAATTACCAATTACCAATCTTAGGACAAAAAGGTGCCCTTCCACTTATTAGCTGATCTGCCTGGAGCTGTTGACCAGTAAGTGGGGGGATTGCTTATACCGGCAATCACTCGGTCAATGTTTCACCATATCTGGCTACCCTTACTTATTCTAGCCAGCAGACTAATGCAGTTGCCCAAGCACGTGATGTTATAAGTGAGAGTTAGGTGTCTTATGAGGACCAGATATCAAACACCATCTCCCGTCTATGACGCTCGATGTGGTCGTTTCGATAAAAGGTTTTTCCTCTATAACACAACCCATACACCCCAAAACGTACCCTGGAGCTGATAATTCTGATTATTTACGAGTTCTACTAAAAATCTTAATACTGATAATCGTCATACAACATAAGCACTCTTAAACTGTATGGAGCAAAGATATTAAAATATCTAATGTAAGGTAACAGAAGCCTTAGAAGAAACAAAAGATGGGGAATACATACATAATGAAACATGTCATTGTGTACCACCACTATATAATGTACTACCACAAGTTTCAGTTGGAAGTAAACGTAAAACCTGGCAATTATTGGCAATGATATTTATAGGTTAAAAGTCATTTATCACAAGTATAATACCGACATCTACACGAAAACTAAAAATATTTATTTATAGGCAACATAACTTTTCCTGAACGCTCCAGTTTTTAAATTTTAGGCACAAAGAACAATAAAACACATTGTATAATGTCTACTACTCCGTATATCAAAAGAAACTGCGGTCGGCGGAGGCAAAATTCATTATGGATTATCCGTTGCTGCTCTAGTGGTAATGTGGCGGCAAATTTGATTTAGTTAATAACATTGTTTTATTGTGTACTATGTGATAATGATTACCACTTTCTCCTAAGCAACCACATTGAACTTTAAAAAATTCAAACCACTAAAGGTTTGTAAACTACATAATGACTAATAGAGTTTCAATCAGCTCTATTTTCCAGAAACAAATATCTGCAAGTCACTTTATAGAAGACGTTTTACGATTGTTAAAAATGAATGATCCACCAAACTTTCTGTTTGGGCATTCGTCAAACTCATATTCTGCCTATATGGGGACACATATAATAGTAGGACATCGAAAATAAACTCAGAGGAAAATATGTACTACTTAGATGTATTAACCACGCCTATGACCAAACAAGAAGTTAATCAGTATTAATAAACCTCTTACAATATGTGTGTGCCTTTAAGAACTATTTTATTTTAAAATGAATTTAATATATATTATACAGGGTGTTTTAAAAAGGTATGTCATAAATTGAATCATGCATTTCAGGGACAAAAATAATCCAACTTACCTTTGTACAAAACTATACACAAAAAAAGTTACAGCCCTTTAAAGTTACAAAATAAAAATTGAATTTTTTTGCATTATCTCCTAAACTACTTGACTTTTGTAATAAAAATCGACACGTTACCTTCTTGTTCTGAAAGGATTTTTTATAAAGAAAAAACAACAAAATCTAAGCGCACAGAAAAATTTAAAGGGGGTTTGCAGTCCTAAATTCCCCCAAACTTTTAAGTACATTCAAATCAAATGACTTTTGTGGGATCATTAAGGTTAAATTCCGAAAGTGGCTGCAGACTGCAGACCGCAAATAGCAGACTGCAGCGACAGTGTCGTTTGCGGTCAGACCAATTCCGAGCAGAACTGCACTGCATCTACAAAACAGCGACAACAGCATTACACGATGGGAATTTATAATAGTATGTAATATATGTAATAGTATATAATTATATAATATTAAAAGTCGTATAAGTTGGATGTCAGACGCAATGAACAACGATGAATTAATGTTATATATCTTTTGATGGAAGAAGAAGATGACGACGATCTTTTCCTTTTGCATTATAAAAGAAAAAGGAAGCCAACGAGGTCTTTATTTAAAAATAAACAATTTGAAGGAAGTTATTCAATACTCATTAAAAATCATCTAATGGCTAACGAAGATATATTCAGAAACAGCAAAAATACGTGTTGTCACTCTGCGGTCGGCGACACTACTGGTTCTGGTGCAGTCCTGCGGTTTGCGGTGGCGACGTTGTGCTTGCGGTGGCGACAGTGCCGCTCTACTCGACATACAGCTCATAAGAAACCATATGAACCAGTAGGTCTGTCGCTGCGGTCGGCGGTCTGCGGTTTGCAGTTTTCAGTTTGCGGTCGTGTTCGGAATCGTACCTTTAGTTTGACACATTATGCCGTAACTCAATAAAAAACAGTTTTTATTGAGTTACGGCCCTTTTCATTAACCCTTTAGCGGTTATTGGTTGATTTTTTATCCACTTATTTTTTCTTCGTGTAGGATTAAGTTCGTAGTCGAAAATAATCCAGATATCGTCGAGGCTCTTGCCGGCAACGATTTCAGGTAAAATATCAACCAGTAGTTAAATCTGGCGTGCTTTATAGTGTATACTCCAACCTCGCCTGCTTCAAGTGGTCGAAAATCTGCCTCTAAACGTCTGCAGTTATCTATTATTTGTTGTTTTGGTGGATTGTGATTGTTGCTCCAGTTATTATCAAAAATAAATTGTGTATAAGTAAAAATAAGGCAAGTATACCTAAACAAATATATAATTAATATGTTCCGAATATTTTATTACTTTTTTTATATAATTTGTTCTAGAAATGGGTGAAATAATAAAAATAACCTCAATTTATTTTAAAACAGTGTTTTATATATTTGATTTTTTTTTTCAAATTTCACATGATTTTTGTATAATTATTAATGTCACACAGTTCATAAAGGCTGTCTGATGTAATTTTTTAATTTCTTTTATCTAGTACTCATGGCGCTGAGGAAATTTAGGTAAATTTGTTCAGATGAATTGATGAATTTTGGTATGATTTTGAAACAATGATGCGAGTTTAATATTTTTTCTATTACCGTGTGCAAAGTACACTTAGTACGTAACTAGTACACTAGTAACACTAGTACGTAAATTAAAACATGTACAAAATTGTACTTAGAATAAAAAAAACTACTACTGTAAATATTATCCACTAAAATTAGCAATACAGAAGTTACTTTACGTACCAGTGAGTGTGTAAAGTAAGACTAGGGTATAAAGTAACTTATGTACTTTTATTCTAAGTGAGCAACATGTAATGCTATAGAAAAATGATAATAACACATATTGAACTTTTACATTACAGATGTCTAAAATAAATTTGGACGAAGTTTCAAAACTTGATTCCAATGAGATTTTCGATTGGCTTGAAGGATTTGATGATGAGCAAGCAGAAAATTCGGATGTGGGTGGCGACGGGAAAGAACAAGTAGAATTTCATAGAAGAACATTGTCTACCCGTAACTCTTTAGGTAATATAGTCAACAATAAAAGAGATTTTTTATTATACAATTTTTTTATAGGTCAAGTAGATGATCACACTTCGTTGCCATCAACAAGTTCAGAAAATCAGAACGACTGTAATAATTTTAATACCACAGATATATTACGGTCCAAACGAGTACGAAACATAGCAAGTTACTCCGAAAAAGAATCATTTAATGATTTTGATGATTCTGATGATTCCATTCAAGATGCAGATTATGCTCTTCTTCAAGAAACTGTTCTGTTGAATGCAGAACTAGAAGAAGCAGAAAGCGACTCAGACCAAGAATTGGATGAACCCCTTGTTGCGGATAGGAACGCTGAAGAAAAATATATTTTTTCTAAGAAAGCAAGTCATCCCACAATTTTTTCGAATTATATTTTCACTGAAAAACCTGGAAGCAAAACAAATATTTTTGAATATTCGCCGTCTCAGATTTTCGAAAAAATGATTGGTTTGGATACCTTGGAGTTGATTGTGGAGCAGTCCAATTTATATTCAAACCAGTCTGGAAAGACTTTAGACCTAACTCTGGAAGAACTAAAAGCTTTTTTGGGAATACTTTTAATAATGGGCATTCATAAATTACCGAGCTTACGCATGTATTGGTCGTCTGATCAAAACTTTAAAGTTGATAGAATCGCTAATCTTATATCCCAAAAGCGTTTTGTACAAATTTTAAAATTTTTGCATATAAACAATAGCGAAACGATGCCTAAAAGAGGGAAGCTTAATTTTGATAAACCTTACAAAATTAGGCCTCTAAATGATAACGTAAACAATAATTTTAAATGGTTATTTACGCCTTACCGACAAAGCATGGTTGCTTTCAAGGACAGAACAACACTAAAACAATATATGCCGAAAAAACCAATCAAACGGGGAATAAAAGTATGGGCCCTTGTTTATTCCAAGACTGGATATTTGCTTTCATTTCAGATTTATCAAGGAAAACAAGGTATAATGCCAGAGCCTCACCTAGGAGAGAGGGTTGTTTTACAACTAAGTGAGCCTTACTGGTATAAAGGATACTGTGTTTACTTTGACAATTATTTTTCTTCATTTGATTTATTCTTCATTTGATGAAGGTAGGGGATTCAGATTTTGCACAATCAGGGGAACTATCGGTAGTAAAGTGGAAAGATAGAGGAAAAAAATCAGTAAACGTAATAAGTTCTATTCATAATTCAGGAGTCATAACAAACGTGAAAAGTACTAACAAAATAGAACATCGAGAAGAAGTCAGTAGTCCAGAGGCTATTGCTGAATATAATTTATATATGGGAGGTGTCGATAAATTTGACCAATATCACTCTCATATTCAATTTGTTGGAAATCACAAAAATGGTGGGTAAAACTATTTTATTATTTAGTTGATTGTTGATTGTGAATTCCTATATTTTATATAAAGAGTCCGTTCCTGCGATAGAAAAACCTCTCACACTTAAAAGTCCAAGAAGAAGGGGCCGCGACAACAATTAAAAAAATTTTAAAAATTGGAGGAAGAGGTGTCTCCATAAAAACTAATATTCGAAAAACAAATTTGGGAGATCACTTGCCAGTAAAAGGAACATGTCGACGTTGCGACTATTGTAGCACCGCAAAGAAAGCGAAAAGAAGTCAAATTGTTTGTCGTAGATGTAAAGTGGCTCTCTGTTTAGAACGCTTTTGTTCATTACTTTTTTTAAATTTTTTTTATTTTGAAAAACACAAGTGGTCGATAATTTGACTAGGATTTAAGCATAGAGTATATTGTCCTTAACGTTCGCTGGTCGAAAAATCGACCACCCCCCCCCCTATCTCAAAGTTCTAACTGATTTTTTTTTTAAACTTGGCAATACGCTTATTTTTTGTATATAAAACTAGTACATATCGTTATTTTTTGAAAACACCGAAAAAAAAAATAGTTTTGCGCGCTAAAGGCTTTAGGTTTTGCTAAAGCTAAAAAAATTACGTGCAACTTAATAATTGACTTAAATGAATTAACAAGTACAAAAAATGTCTATAACCTCTATAAATATGATATTACAATAAATGTTCAAAATGACCCCCATTTTCTTCAATACACATTCGGTATCGTTTTAATAAGGAAAACCAAATCTGCTGAAAAATCATATTTTCTGACGAAATTGATTTGCAGCTTCAATTATTGTAACCCTCAATTGTTGTTCGTCCTCAGTGTACAGAATACACTTTCTCTTTCATAAACTCCAAAACAGCAAAAGTCCATAGGGTTAATACCTGGACTTCTGGGTGGTCAAACAATAGGTGCGCCATGACCCCTTTCAATCCACCGACTAGGATACCGCTTGGAAAGGTATTCCCGGACTTCATTACTGTAATGCGGTGGAGCGATATCTTATAGAAACCACATATTTTGCCTTATTGCAATAATCACTTCTTCCAAATACTCTTATAAATCGTTTGCCAAGAACTGCAAATAATTATCACCATTTAAATTGTTGGGAAGAAATACTGGACCTATTAGATTGTTATCCACAATTCCTGCCCAAACATTAACTTTAAAAGTTCTTTGGTGATTAGTCGTTTTTTGGCGTGAGGATTTTAGTCGGCCCAAATGTGCTCGTTATGATGGTTTGTTATTCCATTTCTACTGAAGGTAGCCTCGTCGGTAAACAAAATATTTCTAATAAAATTAACATTTTGAGTGTTTTCCAATTATAATCAATTGCAAAATCCAATCCTTTTAGGATAATCTTCAACCAATAACTCTTAAACCGTTGTTAAGTGATAGGGTTTAAGCAGCTGATCCTTCAAACGCCGCCAAACCTTTACGTGAGGAACATTTAGTTGAGCAACTATTACCCATGCTCTTGTTCCAGGGACTTCTTCAATGATTTCTAAAATGTGTTCATCAGTTGCATCCATTATTGGACAACCACTATTGCCAGCAACTTGCGGTTGGAATGTACCCGTTTCCCGTAAACGACGATCAATGGTCAGAAATAATCGTCTATTGGATGTATTTCGATTAGGTTATTTTACTGAATAAAGCCTTGCTGCGGCTGCTGCATTATTTCCTTGACATTCGCCTACGATATTTCCTGTTTACAACGTTTTTCGACGTCTTCCAATTTCCAATCTTCATATCATTCTATCGTTCCATAGATCGACCTCCAGTTCTCTTTCCCTGATTTATCAACTCCTTCTCTAACTTCTTCTAGGCATTCCTGGTCTCGTCCTACCTATTGGTTGCCATTCAAGAATTTGTCTTAGTATTCTATTCTTGAGTATTCTCCTTACATGTCTGTATCATCTGAGTTGTATCGTTTTGATATCATCATCAATATTATCTGTAACCGCCATGATTTCTCAGTCTCTCGTTTGTTATTCATACAATCTGATCCAACTTACCCAAAGTTAAATGCATATCTGCCATTTTCTGAAGTGTGTAGGCCATTGTAATATCAAAATCTTTAGTATTAATCTTATTCAGACACATTATTGACTATTATTGATGGAACTGTTTGTAATTATTGTATCCGTAGAAACTAATTGTAATTTTATGGCCAACCAGGAAAAAATTAGCTTTTCGAAAAAGTAATAAAAGGCAAAAAAGTTTTAAAAATAATGTGTTATAATGATGCTATAAAATTCATTTGATTTGAACATACTCAAAAGTTTGGGAGGATTCAGGGCTGTACACCTCCCTTAAAATTTTTCTGTGCGCTTAGATTTTGTTGCTTCTTTTGTATCAAAAATGCTTTTTTCATACAAAGTTGCAATATATTGCAATAGGTAATTAAGATAATGCAAAAAAACAATTTTTATTTTGTGTCTTCAAAGGGCTGTAACTTTTTTTGTGTACACTTTTGTACTAAGGTAAGTTGGATTCAATCAATTTATTTTTGTCCCCGGAATGCGTGATTTAATTTATGACATACCTTTTTGAAACACACTGTATAATTTAATATTTAAAGTATATTTAATATTTGGTATATATTTTAGCTAATACTGCAGCTACTATAGCAGGTCTGGTCTGGTTTTTGTCATACTCACCGTATTTATTTATGGCAAATGTATATGATACCTTAACGTTAACTTCGAAATTGGTAGCAAGCATTGGATCAAATACTGCTATGGCATTTGGTTTTCAAGTAATTCTTATGTATGAGGGAACTGGCGAAGGTGAGAAACTTTGATTACTAGAAAATATTCTTTTTTATGTAAATTTACGACTGGCATTGATTTACATTTTCACGTAGATTTTTTATTTTGTTTTACCGTATTTTAAAATAATATTCTAATATAAAGGGTGAATTACTTTCGAGTAATACGTCACCTTCATTTTTTTAAATGGAACAACCCCATTTTGCCTCAATTTTCGGATTACTGTAGCTGAGCTGATTCTACAAATGTATCACATGTTGATTCAAATTGGTACAGTGTGGACAAAAATACAATAGTTTTGTGTGTGTTCATAAAGTAACGCGTTAGTTAAATTAACAATATTATCAAAAATACTTATTGTCTAGCACACAGAATATGATGAAATACATCATCATCATCATCATCATCATCATCATCAATGGTGCTACAGCTCTATGAAAGAACCTCGACCTTCCCAAGTCTATTACGCCAGGCAGTCCTATCTATCCACTGCCAACCGTTGGTAGTTTGCTGCGCCTATCTTTCTACCATCCGCATCTACACCATCCTTCCATCTGAGTTTTGGCCTACCCATTTTTCTACTTCCCACGGGTTGTGACATAAGGATTCTTCTAGGAGGGTTGTTCTGATGTGATCTTGCTAGATGTCCTGCCCATCTTAGTCTTCCTATTCTTATAAGAGATACTACGTCTTTACCACCAAATATTGTTTATATCTGTGGTATCCCTCGTGGTTGTATCTCCTCCTCCAAAAACCATTTTCACAGATGCCACCAAATATTCCTCTCAGGATCCTTTGTTCAAATATAAGCAGAAGGTCTTCGTCTGCCTTGGAGATGGTCCATGTCTCCGATCCATATGTCAACACTGGCTGTATAAGGGTTTTGTATATGGTTATTTTTGTTTCTTGGCTTAAGTTTCTACTTCTCATATGTCTACTCAGTCCAAAATAGCATCTGTTTGCCATTATTATCCTTCGCTTGATTTCTTCCGTTATGGCGTTCTCTTTGGTGATCAGGGAGCCTAAGTATGTGAATTTGTCCACCACTTCAAAGGTAAAGTTATCAACCGTGAATTGGGGACCGATGTTCCTGACTATTGTTGGGTGTTGATGCCATCATCTTAGTTTTCTCCTCATTTACTTGCAGGCCCATAGATTTTGAGGCATTTGAGAAGGTGGTATACATTTCTTCCAGCTTGTGTGTTGTGTGGGCAACTAGATCCACATCATCTGCATATGCCAAAGTTTGGGATGATTTATTAAAAATATTTCCTCTGTTGTCTATTCGGGCATCTCTGATCGCCTTTTCCAGAGCTATGTTGAAAAGGAGACACGCCAGAGCATCTCCCTGTCGCAGCCCAACATGCGTTCCAAACGCCTGTGATTGTTCGCCCTGTATTTCGACTTTGCAAACCACATTACACATTGTAGCCTTAACCAATCTTATCAGTTTATCGGGGATATGGAATATCTTAGGACACTATTATAGGCTGTGTCTAAGTCTACAAAAAGATGGTATGTATCGATATTGAATTCATTGGTTTTTTCCAGTATTTACCTTAGCACAAAGATCTGATCTGTTGTTGATCGACCAGGCCTAAAGCCACTTTGATATTCCCCGAGAAGTTCCTCTGAATATGCACTTAGGCGACCATATAAGATCCTCAAAAATATTTTGTATGCTGTATTAAGGAGGGTTATTCCCCTATAGTTTCCACATTCCAATTGGTCACCCTTTTTGTGTAGCGGGAAAACGATTCCAATACACCACTCTTCCGGGATTTGTTCCTCATTCCAGGCTCTCAATATTATTTTATATATTTGATTAGCCACAGTAGCACCTCCACATTTAATAAGTTCCGCAAGTATACCATCACTTCCTGGAGATTTATTGTTTTTTAGGTGTTTTATTGCATCTCGCACTTCTTGAATTGACGGAGGCTCTAATGGTGAATTGTTGCTTGCTCCTGCGGGTGGTTGATTTGGATCTGGATCTTCTACTTCTATAGTAAGTAGTTCTTTAAAGTGTTCCACCCACCTTTTCAGTACTTCTTCTTTTGTATTTAGTATATGCCCCTCCTTATCCTTACATAGTCTGAGCCTTGGTTTGAATTTTCTTGTATTATTCAGAGTTTTGTAGAATTTTCTTGTTTGGTTTTCGTTTTTTTTTAATACCTCAAGTTCTTTCAATATTCTATTTCGTGAGTTCGCTTTTTTCTTCTATGAATGAATGACTTTACAAATGTTCGAACTTCAGCCCTTGCTGTATTTGATACAAACCCAAACGTTGTACAAATTCTTTTTTAACCTTGTTTATTGTGTCTTTAGAAGTATTGTTTATTGCTGTCCGAATTCTCGTAGTTCTTTAAAGTGTTTCACCCACCTTTTCAGTACTTCTTCTTTTGTATTTAGTATATGCCCCTCCTTATCCTTACATAGTCTGAGCCTTGGTTTGAATTCCTTTCTTGTATTATTCAGAGTTTTGTAGAATTTTCTTGTTTGGTTTTCGTTTTTTTTTAATACCTCAAGTTCTTCCAATATTCTATTTTCGTGAGTTCGCTTTTTTCTTCTATGAACGAATGACTTTACAAATGTTCGAACTGCAGCCCTTGCTGTATTTGACAGTAACCCAAACGTTGTACAAATTCTTGTTTAACCTTGTTTATTGTGTCTTAAGAAATATTGTTTATTGCTGTCCGAATTCTCTGTTGTAATTCTTAAATATTTGCTTGTTTCGTTTGATACACAACATTCTTCAGATGACCCCACATAAAATAATCCAAAGGACTGAAATCTGGTGACCGCGCTGGCCATTCAATAGGTCCACCTGTTCGGAAAAAAAATCATCTAGGTACCTTCTAACATCTACAGCATAATGTGGAGGTGCACCATCCTGTTGCAACTATAAAATTCATCAAAACTTCCAGGATTACGTCTGCTGCGAAACAAATTAGGTAAAGTAGGTACGAGATACCCCCTTAAAAGCTCAAGGTATGTTGCCCCGTTTAAACTACCTTCGATAAAGTAGGGTCCGATGATTCGATTTCTTACAATTGCAGTCATACATTTACCTTTTGCGAGTATTGTGTATGATGCTCACGCTTCCGGTGGAGGTTTTCTTTTGCCCAGTATCTACAATTCTGATGGTTAACCTCGCCATTTAACGTGAAAGTGGCCTCATCAGAAAAAATAATGTTTTGTACCAAGAGAGGGTCTCGGTGGCAGTTATCCATCTAATAAAGGTTTGCTGAAGCGAATAAAATAAAACACCGTTTTCACTTGACAATCAAAATCGAAAAAAAAAAATTGGTTAGAACTCTATTTAAAGCATAATCCAGACATTAGTGTTAGAAAACACGAAGGTACCAGCTAAAACGATTTTTTAACAATTTTCTCACAGGTATGAAAAAGTTCAAATTTCTGAGAGTCGAATTTTTAATATAGGATGAAACATTTCGGCATTTCGACGGTCCAAAAACCTTCAACTTCGACTGGATAAATCATTTTCGTCAGCATATAAACCTAGAAAGATAATCCAGTGCTACTCATATTGGATAACCATGAGAATCACATTTTTTTGGAGATTTATACTTAGGTACTGCAGATCACAGAGAATTGTTATGGTTTCACTTCCCACGTCATACCTCACACAAGCTTTAATCTCTTGCCCTAACGTTTTTTGGGTTCCTAAAGAATGCTTCAAATGGTGAGTGTAACGTTTATCTGGGAACTTATACTTATGAAAACATCATAGAAAAGAGCATATCTGAGAGTTGCCACGATGGACAAAGGAATATCCGTGTTCCGTGCTACTGGAATATGGCGCATCGATCGTAATAAATTTCCTGAAGATGATTTCAGCTTAGTGATCGACGATACCAACGATACGAAATGAAACCGACAATACCAACGGTACCAGTACACTTGAGCTTCTTTTTCTTCTTGCTGCTCTAAACAAATCAATAGATCCACATTTATACCGATAATATAGATTGTTTAACCAATAATTCTGTCTGCGGCCAACATATCTTCTTTCTTGAAACTTTTCCCGGAATTATGAGTCGCTAAATTTTATATTTTGTTCCCCTCATCACTTAGCCTAGGTATTCCAGTTTTCTGGTTTGTATAGTGATAATTAGTTCTGTTTCTTTACTAGTCCTCACCAGTGCTTCTTTATTTATAATTCTATCAGTCAATAATATTTTTGATACTCCGCGATATAACCAGAGTTCAGAAGACTCGATTCTTTTTAAATTGTATTTTTTTAAAGTCCAAGTTTCAGCTCCATATAACAATATTGAAAATATATACCATCGAATGGTATACGATCCAGGCTCTGACAATATACCAGCCGAATTTCTTAAGTACGGAGAAGAAACTTTACATAGACAATTACACAAACTAATAACACTTATATGAAACGAAGAGAAAATACCAACAAAATGGCACGAAAGTGTAATAATTCCTATCCATAAAAAGGGAGACAAAACCAAGTGCTCTAACTATAGAGGCATCTCCCTACTTAATACGGCGTACAAAATCTTATCAAACATCCTATTAAGTAGACTAACACCTTTTGTAGAAAATTTCATAGGGGAATACCAAGCCGGATTCAGAAAAAATAGATCGACCATAGATCAGATTTTTACTCTCAGGCAGCTGCTTGAAAAAGGATGGGAATTCAATAGAACCATTCATAATCTCTTCATAGATTTCCGACAAGCATACGACAGCATTAAAAGGGATCAGATGTGGAATGCAATGGCAGAACTTTCAGTTCCAAAAAAAAACTTATCCAGCTCGTTAAAGTTTGTGTAAATGGCTGTAGATCTAGAGTGCGGATAGGTAACAAGCTCTCAGAGTCGTTTGAAATAAACAGTGGACTGAAACAAGGAGACGCGCTGTCACCTCTTCTTTTTAATATAATCCTGGAAAAAGTAGTAAGAACCGCACAAATTAGAACAGAACTACTGACAGTAAATGGACCAAAATTACTACTAGCATACGCGGATGACATTGACATTGTAGGAAATACCGTCACCAATGTAAAAGAAACCTTCAATAAATTAGAGAGAGAGAGGCAACAAATACCGGTCTAAGGGTCAATGAAGAGAAAACCAAATAAATGTGCATTAACAGACAAAAGAGACGAGATAGAATAGGACAAAATGTAACCCCTATAACTTTGAAAGAGTGGAGAGTTTTAAATATCTCGGAGCGACTATCACCACAGATAACGATATCACGGAAGAGATAAAAGGGAGAATTCAGGCAGCAAACAGATGTATGTATAGCCTCCACAATACTATTAAATCCAAGAGCCTAACATGAACATCAAAAATCAGGATATATAAAACAGTAATTAGACCGGTGCTCATGTATGGGTGTGAGACGTGGACGCTGACAAAAGCAATGGAAAGTAAACTCAGATGCTTTGAGAGAAAAATCCTCAGAAAGATCTTCGGTCCCTATCACGATCCGAATACTAACCAATACCGAATGAGAACAAATGCCGAGGTCAAACAAATGTATAGTGCTAGCGACGTAGTCCAAGAGATTAAATCCCAACGTCTAAGATGGGCTGGCCATGTTCATAGGCTCCCTAATAACCACCTTACCAAGTTAATCTTGAAAGAAGTCACGACATGGAGAAGGCCCTTAGGACGTCCACGAATGCGATGGAGAGATAATATATGGTCAGATTTGAGAACAATGGGGCTACCTACTGACTTAAACATCATGGACGACCGTTCGAGATGAAAGCAGGTTGTGCAGTCAGCCAAGACCCACCCCGGGTTGTAGTGCTACCAGAAGAAGAAGAAGAATGGTATACGTGCTTGGCGAAGGAAGGCGAAGGATAGGGAAGACTGGAGAGAAAGTAACGTAAGCCTATTTCGGAATCTAAACAGCAGTACAAACACTATATCAGCAAAAATTCTCACATGGGGTAATGTTGAAGGTACGGTTGGGCATGGTAGATATATTTAGATATGTCAAAGAATATCATAAAAATTAGGAAAGCTCAAAGTCGAAAATATTTAAGGTCTAGGGAAGACGACACTTAAAGAAGAATAGGAAAAAGAAAATAAAGGCTATACGTACAAAATTTTAAATGTCAATGTCTTATTAATATATTTTTGTAATTCAAAAACTTACATGAAGTGTCATGGAGTATAAAAAAGGGCTCTTTTAACTTTTTTAAGTCGTGCGTACCTGTTGCTAATATAAATTTTCAACAATTGGTATTGGATCATATAGATTATATATTAAATTGTTTTTTAGGCATTCAGTGGAACAATATTTTTACTCCAAACACTCCAGATGATTCTTTAACTTTAGGATTAATTCTAATGATGTTAACAGTTGACGCAATAATGTATTTGCTAATTGCATTATATATAGAGGCTCTTTTCCCCGGCGAATTCGGGGTTCCACAACCTTGGTATTTTCCATTCACTGCACAATATTGGTGTGGACACCCTATTTACAGAGGTAAGCGATATTTTACTTTGAAAATTTGGAAATAATAAACTTAAAACTTAAAATTAATTACTATGCGCGAGCCGCGAATTATGAATGTTCTTGGGAAAACACTTTTTTAAAAATTGAACTTCACAAATAAAACTTTTATTTTCGACTTACAAAGATTTAAGTAGCAACAACAATAAATTAAATCCGACTATATTATAAATCAGATTAAACTACAAATCAGACTGAAAATATCGATTTTTACATGGTGTTTGTATAATTTTATAATTGCTGATCTTGCAGTCCAATTCAGTCCAGAATGATCGAGCGGTAGTCCCGTGTGGAATCCACGTGGTAGAATTTACTGGATGGTAGCGGTCATTGTACTGTAACTCGCGTAACGGCAAGTGCAGTAATTTTACAAGCATGTAATAAGCTTCTAACTCAAGTTGTGTACTATACTTTTTCTACGATTATTTTTATTTTTATTTTATAAAAAGTATAACAAGTAACTTTTATTTATTTAACAAAATTTAAACAATTAAAAAACAATTTAAATTAAACATTTATTTATAATAATTAATTGTAAAATTTTGGCAATTATTTATATAAACTATACCCTTATCCGAGTTTGGCGGTTGTTCAAAAATACGTGGTGAATGGTGAGATGACGTAAACATTGGTATTTTCAGTGTATGTAAAGGTCTGTAAATTACTTTCAATTGAATTTATAAGTCTATTGGCTGTTAACGTCGTATTATTTATTGACTCATCGACATATCCTTCTGCCATTGTTGAAGATTTACATCCGCCATGTCGTTTAAGAGAAATTAAATCTACCAAAATAGTGGCAGAAGTTCGTCTTAAACATTGACATGTGTACATTTTGGGATCGGATTACTTTAAAGATTCGGCTATTTGTTTAGGAACACTGCCTATTTTGTTTAATCCTACCACCTGTTTCGTACATTTACTTCTTTGATAATTAAGAAAAAATTGATTAATTTGCGGATCGCTAATCTGTAGTCGAATTTCTATATATTGAAATAACGAAAGATCTACATATTTATTTTGGTTTTCGTATCAGTAATTGTAACCAATAACATGGTACTTAAACCATCAATGTCACAAATTTTAAGATTTTTTAACTTTTGTTTCCTACAAGCTCCACATATTCCAATAATTGCAATAAACTTAAAATAAAAGTATTATAAGAAGGCACATTTCTGTTATACTTTTAAAAATCATACCTTTATTAACAAGTACTGTACATCAGGAGCTCTATTTAAAAAAGTTTTATTTCATCAGGATGTAAAATTTTAGATTTTTTGTTTTTAAAACCTTCTGATTGCCTTTTTAGATAAGCTCACAATTTCGGGTAATTTTCAATATTAACATTATTTTTCAAAGTTATAACACTTCTTAGCATAGAATAATATAGCCCATAATGAGAATGGTTTAAATTTCTTAGCGATTTCTCCAAAATAAGCCAAGAGTACGTTTTCAGAAAATGAATTTACATTATTTGTTGTACGCCAATCCATAAATTGCTGATATACCTTTTCATATCTTCCTCTAGATTTTTCTGGTAATAGGTTCTCGGTAGCGTTTGCATGTATATACTAAAGGCAACTGATTTAGATTACAAAGATCTTCGAATAATCAAGAACATATACTACAACTAATCAGTAACCATTAGGGTGAAAGACCAACTAACAGAGGAAGTTGCAATAAAGAGAGGAGTACAACAGGGCTGCATACTCTCTCCCCTATTATTTAACGTCTATTTGGAACCCGTCATGAGCCAGGGCTTAGAGCATATGGAAGAGGGTATTCTCATAAATGGTGAACGCCTGAATAACATCAGATATGCACGAAAATGGTTTTCCTTGACCACTTCAGGACTATTTCGAGCTGCGATCAATAAAGTTAGAATTGCCATGCTATTGCCAACATCCGTAACGGATAGGCACCACAAGAAGAAGAGTGATTGCAGCTAACTGCATAATATTGGGTGGTGTGCTACTAAATTCATCTTCACTATTCGATGAACTCATTTTATTTATCTGTATTTGAATAATCACTTTATTTACACTGATAGATTAATAATTTTTAATCTGTCAAAACATCATCTGTTAATTCGTTTCCATGGTCACTAGACCAATTGACTTACAAGGCTTATGTGATATTAGTGTAATGTTAACATAGCAAGAAAATAACGAATAAAAAATAAGGGGTAGTAGCCTAAAAAACAGTAATAATTATTTAAATAATTATTATATATTCCAAATTAAATGAAGAATAAATTCGATACAGTTAATGTATCGATTTATACAATTATACAAAGAATAACAATTTGACCTAGTTTGACACAAGCCCGAATGTTTAAGAATTACGAAATCTGAAGACCTTCGTGGAAAATAATACAACGAAGCGACACACCATGGCATGATCCATTCTAACACGTGGAACAGAACAGCAAAAACACTAGGAATGTTCGCCGGACATAAAAACTAAAAAATTGGTCAAGCGGATCAGTAGTAGCTGGACACCCGTGATTGCTCGAGGCAGGAGTTGCTGGCCCCGTGAGTGCTCGGAGGTGGTAGCGTCCAGTACGGGAGTCAGTAAGAGTGGAACGGTCGCGAAGGCTTCACGCCTCGAGTACGGGCGCTCGCGCTATTGTATTTCAAGGGGTAATAGTACCGTATAAGTGTCGGGAGTTCGAAAGTTCGTGATAGAGCGCGGTACCTCCACAACTGAACCTGAATTCCAGTAGGACTGGAAGGCGTATTCATTAGCTAGGGCCTAAATACGCGAAGGTAACTAAATCACTGTACTAACCCAAGTAATATATAAAAAAACGCACATTGTTCACCCTTTAATTTCTTGCTAAGGTCTCTTCTCGTCTCCATTCGCGCCTGAACGAATCTTTATTGTTTATAACTGACAGCTTGTTAACTTAATTGTAGCATGTAGTCTATTTAATACATTTGTAGACTCGAAATTTGGTTTTAATGTTCCTTCCCGGCCGTTACAGGCAGAGACTAGAAGAGTACACAATTTCCGCATATGCATTTCTTCGGCTTCTAAAGTAAGCCCATAGACTCAACTCTTTACAGGACCTGAGACCTAGAAGTCCTTAACCCTTTTTCCAGATTTTCCTACCCTCTTGTAAATCCACGAGGGCGAACCAGCCAGTTCAGACTAGTAGGACCAGTAAGCCTTGCCTCCGCTCGCAGGATAAGCATCTTTTAAAGTTTAACCCGAGGATGTTACAGGGGTTACAGTAATTTTAACTCCGCTAGTATTTCAATGGTGACAGCGGACTTGAACCCGCTAGCATTACATTACACATTTTTAGTATAATTTTTATAGAACTGAAGCGTAATTTTTTTATTATGTGTCAGTATTTGTTTTGATGTATTTACTTATCATCCAAATAGTAGGTAATATACAATTTACTAGTAAGAGAGTAGAAAAACATTTTTTTTCTTATTATGTGGTTGCGAAACATACGCCGAGGAATATTAAATGTAAGTGTTGCCTTATGAATAGCCATGCCATTGGCTACACTGGTACACTGTGCCCTTTTGCTGGTGTACATATCTGCAAAGAAAAAATATTTTAAACGATTATGTAAACAAATTGTTTATATTGTCAACCAGCTCTTAATATGGCCAGTCGACTCTTAATAAGGCTAATCAATTGGCGTTATTAGGGCACTGTCTACTTTTCTATTTAACATAAAAGAACAATAATAAAAAGCAATATAGCGAAAAAACAGTACCAATTCCTAAAAGAGTATTGATTTTCGATTGCTTTACAAAGAAATAATATTTGGTATATATTATTTAAGTAAATGTATAGTGATTCTATAACTTACCTAAAATTTATAACCGAACTTCGGCAACGTAGTAAACATGTGTCTATTTTGCCATTTGGCGCCTTTAACCTTATTTAAACAAATTTATCATTTACAAATGGCAAGAAACTATTTATTTTGAATTAAATAAAGAAGTTTTATTAAAACAAAAATCTTCTTCCTTTGCCCTATCCGTTTCGGATGTTGGCTATTAACAAGGCTATTTTGACTTTGTTTACGGCACCTCTGAACAGTTCGGTCGATGTTAGTCCGAACCATTGTCGCAGGTTATGCATCCATGAGTGTCATTTTCTTCCCGGTCCCCTCCTACTGTCGATTCTTCCTTGGACTATTAACTGTAGCAGCCGGTACTTAGTATGGCTCATGTCCGAATTACTCAAGCTTCCGTTTCTTTACGGTGAAAATTATTTCTTTGCTTTTGCCTATTCTCTGCATTACTTCAACGTTAGTGATGTGGTCTGTCCAGGATATCCGAAGAATACGGCGATATATCCACAGCTCAAAGGATTCTAGTTTCTTCAGGGTGGCTTCCGTTGTGCCTCTGCTCCATAGAACAAGACCGGGAAGATATAACACTTGACCAGTCTTAATTTTAGTTCCATTGAGATTTTGCTTGTGAACCACTTTTTCATATTGTTGAACGCGTTTCGCGCTTTTTCATTCGTGATCTTATTTCTGTTGACTGGTCCCATTTTGTGTTGACTGTGGTTCCAAGGTATGTGTATGTCTCCACTTGTTCTATTTTTCGGTTGTTTAATGTCAATTGCATCGGAGGTTGTTGTGTTCTGTTAATGAGCATGCATATAGTTTTGGTTGTATTGAGTTCTAAACCATATTCTTGACTTGCTGTGTGTATGCTTTGCATGAGTCTTTGAAGGTCGTTGCAGTCATTTGCGATAATAACTGTGTCGTCAGCATATCTAATATTATTCATTACCTCTCCGTTTACTTTGATACCATCCGAAACTTCTCCCAGTGCTTCTCTGAAGATTTGTTCAAAGTATATTTGTTCAGAACGGTGAGAGGACGCATCCCTGTCGTACACCCTTTTTAATATATATCTTCCCACTGTGTAAGTTGCCCATCTTTATCCTAGCACTTTGGTTCTAATAGAGACTGGTTATTATGCGCAGATCCTTGCCATCAATATGCATCTTTCTGAGCATTTCCATGAGTTTATCATGTTTTACCTTATCAAACGCATTGGAGAAGTCGATTAAGCACAAGTGGACGTCCTTGTGCATGTCTCTGCATCTTTGAATTAAAACTTGCAGACTGAAGATCGCCTCTCTTGTGCCCAATGCGCTTCGGAATCCGAACTGTGACTCCGATATATTTGCTTCGCATTTGTTATTTATTCTATTGTGTATGATTTTGGTGAAAACTTTGGTAATGTGATTTATCAAGCTTATTAAGCGGTGTTGATCACAGTGTTTTGCACTTGGTGTTTTAGGTATAGCTACAAAGGTCGATCGAAGCCATTCCTCCGGAATCTCTCCTTTGTCGTAAAAGGTGTTAAAAAGCCCTGTCAGAAAATCCAGGAAGTGGTCATCCGTTTCGCATAGGAGTTTTATGACACGCCCTGTATGTTGTCGGGACCTGGTGTTTTGTCGTTTTTTAGCGATGAAATGGTTTTTTCCACTTCAGACCTTAGTATTTCGGGTCCAGTCATGTCGTCTGTCATCTTGGTCCACTATCGCTCTGCGTTTATCGTTAAAAAGTCGTTCTACGTAATCTTTCCATGTGTCAATGAGCTTCAAGTCGTCTGATATAAGGTTACCGTCTGCGTCTATTAGTGTCGGGTGGGGATTATTGGTTTTCTTTTTAGTTGTTAATTCTTTGATTTTTTTGTGCATGTTGTGGTAGTCATATCTTCTGTCGCACTCTTCGATTTCATCGCATTTCTCCTTCAGCCAGCGTTCCTTCGCTTCCTATATCATTGTTTTTATATTGTGACTTGTTTCTTGATACTTCACTTGATTTTTGCATTTGTGTTGTCTTCTTTCTTCCATCATATCAAGGATTTTATCCATCATTCATTCTTTCTTCTTAACGCGTTCCTGTAACAGAAGTGTCTTGTTTGTCATTTCAACAGCTCTTTTTATTTCTTCCCATTTAGCAACTGCGTCTTGTGCGGGTTCACTCAAGTTTACAATGTTTCTTCTTAAGGATTCCTGTACTTGTTGTTTAATGTTGGGATCCTTTAATTTCCTAATGTTTATCTTGCTTTTGTTAGGCTTCCCTTCTATACGTTTTAGTTTGATTCCCAGTTTACCCACCACTGGGTTGTGATCCGATTGAGCGTCAGCCCCGGGATAGGTTTTCACTGATGTGATTGAGTTTCTGAATCTTTCTGGTATGGCAATGAAGTCGATCTGGTTTCTTACATTTGTTTCTTTCGAGTCTGCTGACGACTTCCAAATGTAAAGTCTGCGAGGGGGCAGTTTAAAAAAAGTATTAGTTATCAATAGGTTTTGTTCCTGACAGAAGCGTCAAGCGATAAAAAATATATTTATTTAGTTCAAATAAATGTTTCAATCATATACTCTACGACACTGGTCGGTCATCTGTAACCAAAATACTTTCGTAATCGGATTATAAGGTTGACCGCTGTACTCGTATTACTGCAGATACAAGGTGGGTTAGTCGAAACCATCTTAAACCGTCAGTTTCAGGTTGGTTTTACTATTATATCGTATTACCTATCATCTCTACAACGTATGCTGTTTGATACTATTGACTGAATGGCGTAGACGATTTTGACTGGGAAAGAGATTACAGTGACATCTAGTATATAATATCTACATTTAAGGAAATATTTACAATTGGCCTTATTAAGACACTGGCCTTATTTGGCGTCACTACCTTATTACTCTTCATTTTCCATTTAATAAGCCGTGAAATTAACCTAGTTAAAATTTATTTTAGGTGTTGAAGATTTTCATGAAGGTGGTCCACAAGGAGAATTTTTCGAAGCAGAACCAGTAAATCTAAAACCAGGTATTCAAATCCGCAATCTTAAAAAAGTCTTTCATTCAAAGGTAGCTGTTCGAAATCTTTCAATAAACATGTACGAAAACCAAATAACAGTACTACTAGGACACAACGGTGCTGGTAAAACTACAACGATGTCAATGCTAACAGGAATGTTGACACCAAACGGAGGTACTGCAAAGATTAGCGGGTATGATATTAGAACTGATATGGAAGGTGTTAGAAAAAGTTTGGGACTTTGTCCGCAGCACAATATTATTTTCGATGAGCTCACTGTGGCTGAACATATTTACTTCTTTAGTAAACTTAAAGGAATGAGAAAGGGTGAAATTAAGAGCGAAATAGACAAATACGTAGATCTTCTCGAATTGCAACCAAAGGTATGTTAGGTTAAGGATATAATAGGCATCAGCCCAAGTATAACCTTGATTATGTCCATTTTTTTAGGGCCAATATTTTTTATTTTGTTTTTTAAATTTATATGTTACCGTGAAAGTACAAAATTAGTGAATGTTAACATTTGTAAAACTAGAACAGATGGCCATTTGAAAGAAACGATAGGTGAGCATGGGAAAGGGGGTCAAATTATATGGCGAACCAGACGCAATTTATAAAATTTTTTTCCTTAGTTTCCTAGCATTTAAAAAAAAATCATTTTCCCCCAAAATAAAATTAATAAAATTTCATTTCTCTACCTTGACTGTAGGCAACCAATATTACATATCTGTTTTTGTATAAACGGAGCTGTGACATCTAACCAGTTGCAAAACTAGAGATGGAGCCTAATGCAACATTTCGAACGTAACAAGGCGAACGAAATGAACGTGGATCTTAGTATAGTAAACCCAATGTTCAAAGAAAATAATGCAGAAACTCTAACTATTGACCAAAAATGGAGAAAAATTCAACATGTCCTTGTGTCAGTTGGAAAAGAAACCGCCAAACCACTTAAAGAAAAAACAAAACCTTTGATGACAGTAGAAATTCTTGAACTCATGGAAGAACGAAGAAAACATAAAGCAAAAGACCTGAATAAATACAAAGAAATTTAGAGAAACATCAGAAAGAAAATTCGAGAGGCAAAAGAGAGGTGGCTCTTCGACAGATGCAAGGAAATAGAAGATCTGGATAAAAAGTACGATAGCTTTAATTTACACAAAAAAATCAAAGAAATGACAGGTTCTAGAAAGCTTACAAAAACGAATATCCTTAAAAATGATAAAGGGGATATTATTACTGATATGAAGGAAACATTATGTCACTGGACCAATTACATTCAACAACTATTTAATGATGAAAGAGAAGAACTGTCATTAGAAATCACCGAGGATACTGGACCACCAATATTAAGAGAAGAAGTCATCTATGCCATCAAAAACACAAAAGAGGGTAAAGCAAAAAAATTATTAAAACTCATACGATGAAGATGTTATTGATGTAATGGTTGAAGTCTTTAATCTAATATATCAGACTGCCACAATCCCCAGACAATGGCTGCAATCAACCTTTGTAGCAATTCCCAAAAAACCAAGTTCAACAACTTGCTCAGACCACAGAACAATAGCTTTAATGAGCCACACACTTAAAACATTTTTGAAAATAATTCACAGCAGAATTGTTAAAACTCTTAAATATGAGATTAGTGACACACAATTTGGCTTTAGGAATGGTATAAGTACGATGCTTTGTTCGCTTGAATGTGCTGGCTCAGAGATGCATGGACATGAATCAGGATATGTACTTATGTTTTGTAGACTTTGAAAATGCATTTGATAAAGTTTAACATAAAAAGCTTGTAGATATATTAAAAAGCAAAAATATTGATAGTCGTAATCTGAAAATTATATCTAATTTATATTCGAATCAAACTGCCAAGGTAAGAGTTGACAGCCAGTACACCGAAAATATCAAAATACAGAGAGGAGTCCGCCAGGGTTGCGTGCTGTCACCACTACTTTTCAATGTCTACAGTAAAGCGGTATTTCAAGAAGCGCTCTCAGACTCAATAGAGGTATATCTATCAATGAAGAAGTTTTGAATAACTTACGTTTTGCAGTAATACAGTAATACGATACAGTAATAATTACGGATAACAACAATGATTTACAGAACGTAATGCAACGCCTTAATGAACGCTGTCATGAGTACGGACTGAAGATAAATTTAAAAAAAAACTAAATGCATGATCATGACTAAATCTGCACATGCAAATATCCAATTGACTATTGAATATACTGCAATTGAAAGTGTTAATAACTATAAATACTTAGGAACATGGATAACATCAGATGCAGACCAAACCAAAGACATTAAGACACGTATTGAAATAGCACGTACATTCATTTATTAAACTTAAAAAGTTTCTTTGTTGTCGGGATATAAGGTTAGAACTACGTCTGAGAATGCTTCGATGTTACGTGTTGTCTACTCTTTTTATGGTTTGGAAGCTTGGACACTAAAACAAGTTCATCTGAATAAGTTGGCCGCCTTTAAATTTTGGTGATACAGAAGAATCTTACGAATATCATGGATTCAAAGAATGTCAAACATGGAAGTAACTAGCAGGATAGGAAATGAGGCGGAAATAATATTAACTATTAAAAGACGAAAACTTGAGTACTTGGGACATGTGATGAGAGGGCAAAAATACGCATTATCACAACTTATTATGCAGGGCAAAATCCGAGGAAATCGAAATGTGGGAAGACGAAGAATATCCTGACTTAAGAACTTAAGGGAATGGTTTGAATGCAGTAGTGCAGAAATTTTTAGAGCGGCAGTCAACAGAGTCCGCATAGCCATGATGATTTCCAACCTGGATAGAAGATGGAACTTAAAGAATAAGAATGTTTAAAACATCATCCGCGAAGATTATCAACATGGTATTCGTTTGGAGGACAATACAAGAATCAACTAGATTATATTCTTGTCACTAAACGATGAAGGAGCTCAATAATCGACGTGAAGATAAAACTAGCTGCAGACTGTGGTTCCGACCACAAAATGTTACAAGCAGAAGTTCGTATTAGGTTACACAGTAAAATAAATCACAAATAAGAGACAAAAATTGATTCCAAAACATCCGGAAAAGTTTAAGAGCAGCATTAGCAGAAGCTGACCTACCAGTGCCTACCGAAGACCCTGACAAAACGTGGAAATACACAAAGAAATGGATGACTAAAGCCATCAACTCTACTAATATCAAAAACAAAACAGCTAGGAAAAACATTGAATGACTGAAGAGACATTCTTGTAGAAGAAAGACGTATGTATACAACTAGAGGAACATGCTGACCGCCAAGAATCTAAAAAACTTTTCTCAAAAGTCAAGTACCTAGCAAGAGAAGTCAAACTGCAGATACAGATCATCAAAGATAATACTCTTAGTGGAAATACCATAACAAATCAAGACGGTATCGTAGAGGTGTGGAAACGATATTGCGAAATACGATCCAGACTCTAATAATGTAACGACTATTTTGCTTACCTCAGGGTAAGAACATAGGGGAGAAGATTGGGCAAACAAAATAATCGAAACAAGTGCGTACGGCACTCAGTTGGTTGTTGGAGAGCTGGGTCGTGGATAAATTGAAGATATGGGTGATGGATTGGGGCAACTACAAAAAAAAATAAAGGGGTACTTATACAAATCTCTTGGGACAAACAGAATGAAAATAAACCGGAAACACCTTAAGAAAGTTAATATAGGGCGCCACTTGAGGTGCCTAATTATACCTATTACAACCACTAGTTGTAACTAGGGAAATAATTATAGAACATCAAAAATATAGAAAAAAATATTTTTTTCAAATAAAACTCAAAATAGATCAGAGAAACAAATTAAACATTTATTTTTGTCTCAAACAAACAGTTATCAAAAATACAGATTATAAAAGAAACATATCATATAACATAATGCAAAATAACAAAAACTTACATGTTCTTTGTTTAGATAAAAGATTGCTACAAATATTTTGAAATGGTTCCTAGGTTATATATGGCCAATTTAGATTATCAAAATTTTATGGATATCCGTTTTATGAAAAAAATATTGAATTTCACCTTATTTAAAAATCTAAAACCAACTAATGTCAAAAAAGAATAATAAAACTAGCTGTCACAGGTCAAAATTGAATTTTAAAAACTGAACAAATAAAATGACAGTTAAGACCACACCCTAAGATTTACAATATTTATTATTAAAATTTTAAATAATTATGAAAGCAATTATTACTTTAGCCAAAAAAATGTCTGTCTTTACTTTGAAAAATTAATATATTGAACTGTTACCTTAAAATTTACAAATTTCGCACTTAAACTTTGAAACTTGCTACATCCCGGTACTGAAACTGCAAGGACGAAACTCTCGAACAAGGGGAACCACTTCCATACTCAGGAACAAAAGAAGACCATCTCCATAATTTGGAACGCCGATCTGACGTAGATGGGCTGGATCAAACAAGAAAAACGACAACAAAGCTGTGGGACATCCTATATAATACTTTTCAAAACGGTATCGATACAAATCTTCTAATGTACTCCAAAAAAAAAAAAAAATAGAAATAGTGGTGACTCTTTTCTAAACTGACATATTACCTAGAGTCTACTATTTTTAACCAATCTTGCCGGTCTCTTTACCGACAAATCAAAACGTCTTCTCCATTCGAATCTTTTCTTCGACTCTACATGCACGTCTTCTCTGCTTTGAACTTAAATGTCGACTCCCTATTTACGTTACATTGTACAAATTCAAAGCAAAATCAATTTCCCTTTTACGTCTCAAAACCTCAACAAACAATCTTCCCCTTGTTTTTATGGTAATCTTTATGCGTACTGACGAGATAAACGAACAGAGATGTATTATAAAATTTAAAACGCTACAATAACGACCCAAACAATAATAAAGAGAAAATAAGTTATGAAAAAGAACCTCAAATATTAAAATTAGATATCGAGGTGGCAATTAAAATGCTAAAATTCAGAAAAGCAGAAGGAAAAGTTGGAACAACAGCTGAAACACTCAAATAAAAGGGAGAATTAGGGACGGAAGAAATGTATTGAATTTACAATGAGATTTGGAATACCGGAAAGTGGCCAAATGACTGGGGTAAAGTCATGTTTATTCCCATAAATAAAAAAGTTCACCGACAGATTTCAGTAATTACCGTACAGTAGTATTGATATCACACGCGAGTAAAGTACTTCTAACCATCATGAATGAAATACTAAAATCAACTCTCTTACCAAAAATTTCCAAAGAACAATGCGAATTCGTCGCACGTAGTAGAACAAAAGAATATGTTCTTAATATTCGTCAAATTATCGAAAAATCTCTAGAGTTTAACATTGAAACATATTTATGCTTTGTTGACTATTCCAAGACTTTCAGTGTCGTAAAGTTGGATAAAATGTGGCATATACTTAGAGAAATGGGTACGTCAGAACATCTAGTCTATTTATTACAAAAGCTATATGTAAATAATACTGCTAATGTAGGAGTTAATAATGTGGTGTCGAAAAACTTCAAATTAAAATCTGAAGTTCGACAGGGACGCATATTATCCCCTATTCTATTCAATATATATATATATATATATATATATAATATATATATATATATATATATATATATATATATATAATAAGAAAAGGAAAAGAAGTCTTTGCTGACAACGTTTAGAAAACGGAGCTTTGAGGTTTATTGGGATTTATTCAGCGGTGAAATAAGTGTACCTACTCTTTTAACTAAGTTTCAAGCTTTCGAAAATGTTTATTTTTATCATCAGGAAAAAACTGAAAATAAAGTGAGACTGTTAGTAAAGCATCCTCGAAATTAGTTATAGTGAATGGTTGTAAAAATCGAGAAAAAACTTACGTTAGTGAGGTTCGTCTTTCGTGGATGTTTCACTTACAGGTGACAATTTTACGCACCACTAATTGATTGAGTCAAAATTTAAAATATATAAAAATTGCATAGTGTAAAATACCAAACTTGATAAATTATTCTACTTTAATGCAGGCCATTCACGTTCCGACTTGTGGTACGACTAGTGGTCCAACTTCTGCAGTTGGATCTGAAATCGGACCGTGAGTGGGCTAGTTGGATTAGTTGGACAACTAGTGGTACGACTCGGAACATCTAGTAAGACGACTTGAAGATCCGACTTCCGACTGGCGACGAAGTCGGAGCGTAAATGGTGAAGTTGGAAGTCGGATCACAGGTTGGATCGAAAATTTCCTCAGTCAGTTGATCTTCGGCACCTGTTACGTATGAGATTTCTATGAAATACTTTACGCAAAGATCTCTAGTTCGCGAATATTTAATAGAAAATAAACTTTCAATTGCACGAAAATTACCTTTTTGTTAGGGCAAATCATTTTCCTTTCTGTAGATCTATTTCGGACATTCCCATACAGGTAAATTTCCGATACTCCAGATTGGCTACGGAAGAATTATCAACAAACAATAAAAACTAAATTATAGTTGTAGAAAAGATCCCTAGTTCGCAAAAAAAATAATAGAAAATAACTTTCAATTGCACGAAAAATTACTCCTATTAAAAATATACGACACACACACAACAAAATAAATCCCAGCTCCAGTTTAAAACAAATAAAATATAGATTTTATCCTACACAAATCTTTACAAACTATAATTTTTTTCCTGCATCTTAAAAAGTCATAAAAATCAAGAGTTCAAAAAAATTAATTAGTTCAGCCCTAGACAAATAACTAGAGAAACGAAACCTAATTTTTAAACATACATATCATAATAATTATATTTTGCGTAGTGTTTATTCGATACATTTTTTGGTTAAGCGATGTACACCAACGTGAAAACAACCTAGAACTGAAGTTGGACCGCTAGTTGGATAGAAAGTTGGAGCGTGAGTGGAGACGAACATCCAACTAGTAGTCCTACTAAGTGGGACCACAAGTCGGAACGTGAATGGCCTGTCTAACACATAAGAAAAAGACAGTTAAAAAGTTTTAAAACGGCCACGTGTGCCGGCCAACTGTTGAATGATAGGTTAAGAGTAACTGTCATTCCTGGACATGGCAAATGTCAATGTGAAACCTGGCGTGGACAGCCAAACTCACAAAAATTTGGAAGAACACTGGCATCACACCAAACATAAAATTACCCCTTGTTAGAGGGGTTAAGTTAAAAATAATGTAAGATTACAAATTAAAAGATTAATTTGTGATTGAACACTTATCGATCAAAAGTCTTTGATAACGTATGACTCTAGGGATGCAGTGGTGAAGTCACTGATGATGATGTGATTTCGTCAGTTCGTTTTCTTTTAACTTCTATACAAATCTATACAAATGAAAAAAAAAGAAAAAAATGAAACTGTAGGGTGATAATAGAGAATGTGTTAAGTAGAGGAACTTTTTTCGGATACTTAACACGATTTTGTATTTTGATTTATAGGTTGATATGTAGTCCGTGTCTTTTCAAGATAGCTTTACTTAAAATGTCGCTAATATCTTACATATTGGGACACTTTTTAGATAAATTTAATATATAGGGTTTGTTTGTAGAGAAACTCAAAAGCATCGACTCTCTCAGGCGGTATGAAAAGAAAACTCTGTGTGGGTGTAGCACTTTGTGGTAATTCTAAAGTCGTTATGCTTGATGAACCAACTGCTGGTATGGATCCTGCTGCAAGAAGAGCTCTCTGGAATTTATTAGAAACACAAAAAGATGGTAAGTCAATAACTCTAAACAATTTTGATTTGAAAGTCCTGATTTTTTAGGTGAAACTTGAAAATATTTAAAAGTTATCAATTATTTTTTAAAATTTAGATCATGGCAAATTCGTTGATAAGATTTAATTTGTCGTGTATGCTTTGAGATAGTAAAAGAGGTGATAGAAGCAACAGTAAGAAAAATGTGATACTTATTACTAGAGCTCGGGAAATATGCAAAATGCATAAAGGGAAACGATGGGGATATTTTCAACGTTCCCTGAGAGCACCAAACCCTCGTGGTGACCTGTCTTGATTTGTTAGAGGATTTAAGCGTGGGTTGCTGATTCGTTTTATTACTCTTGTGGGGGTGAAAGTATACACTTACACCTTTTTATCTTCGCTTTATTTGCTTGCACAATACTTTACACATATATACACCTTGCAACACTAAACTAACTTATAATATAACTTGTAATATATCTTGTTGTTTGATACGGGTGAGAGATGAAAGAAACGAGGAGAGAAAATAACTTCTTTTGCGACTTCTTGACTTGAGCTACTTAATGCGACTGAATTTATGCTTATATGTAATATGTGACTAGCTTGGTCAAAGGGACCAAAACGGGACAAAGAGTGATCGGGTGTATGGGAATCGTCAAGTACGCTTAGGATGTCTGGTTATTTTTACTAATAAGGGCTAACATGTGATATTCAGGAACAGAGGCGGCGTTAGGTTAAATTGTAACATTTAAAGAATTAGTTGGTTTTCCAACAATGCATATTAAGTGTATATTTGCATATTTTGGATAAATTGTATAAGTGCATATGCATTTATTAAAAGTGCATATTTTTAAGTGTACCACAATATAGACAAATATCTGAGAACGCTTCCGCTTCTGAATAGAGACTCTAGCTCGTTATTGTATCTGCCCCTCCATTCGTTTGTCACGCTGTCTCTGCAAGGGCCATATATCATTCGAAGAATTTTACGTTCCCACACCAGCAATTTATTTACTTCTCTTTTTGTTAGCATCCATGTTTCGCTTCCATACGCGACTGCTGGTCGTATTATGGTCTTATATATCCGGATTTTTGTACATTATGAAAGAAGTTTTGGCTTCATTAGATGTTGAATTGCAAAGAAAGATCTGTTTCCTGCCATTATTCTCGTTTCAACTTCTCACTCTAATTTGTTGTTATTTCTGATTGTTGCTCCTAGATATTTAAATTCTTTAACCACTTCGAAGTTGTGATCATTTGTAGTAATGGTGTGCCTTATTAGCCGTCGTTCTTGTTTTGAGACGACCATGTATTTTGTTTTGTCTTCATTTATTTTTAGACCGATGTTTAATGCAGCTTCTTCAAAGCTCGAGAAAATATCCTTAATTTCTAATGTTTCGCTCCCCGAGCAGTTATGTCTGGTTTGATTTTTGGATATATTTGTTGCATGACATATTCTAAGACCAGGTTAAACAACAATGAGGACAACGGATCTCCCCATGGACGTATAAACACAGATGGACTCAGTTATTTACATAAAATTGTGTAGTCAAAATTATTTGAATAGGTCACATTTTCAGCACCTTCAACTGTTATCACGTTTTGTTTTAAAATTTCTTATTCGCTGAAAATATTACTCCATATTTTATACTCTACAGGTGCTATCAAACGAAAATAATACTTTATTGGTTAGGTTAATATATTTAATTGTAATCAAAATATCAACTGTGCACATAGTATGCATTATCATTTAATAATAGCGTCTAATAGATATCAATCAATTATTTTATATGTAGAAGCACTGAAAACTATTTATAAATGGCAACGGTTGTTTACATTTCTGTTGTTGACATTTCTCTGTCTTATGGATCTACGTCAAACTTCAAATGCTGTTCCATGTTTGTTTACTTTTTACAGTAGATGAGGAAAGGTTCTCTGTATTTTGAGTGATATTTGTGAAAAGTAAAATAAAATAAACGAAATATTTACATCCCCATCTCTCATTTCATTTGTAAGTATATACAATTTACAATATTTAAGATGAGGAAATGAGGAAGCGTGTTTGTTTACATTTTAATAGGCGTACCATTGGGTTTATTCATGTTCATTAATGTATTGAATAAGATATGAGTTCTTGAAATTAGTAGACATTTTTAAATTGTAAGTAGACATCATCTGATTAAAAAAGATCTGTTTAGTACCTTTTTAATTTAATATTTCTCATGGATACAAATAAATTAGTGAAATGAATAAAAACTCATTGATTTTTCTATGTAGGGTTTCAAATAATATTGACGATCGAACTATTTGGGTAGCAAATTTAGAAGAAAACAAAGATTTTTTATTGTAGCATTATTTTGATACCTATTAAAAAATTAACGTGAATTCAACTATATTTTAATTGTAATAATTTTAAAGCAAATAAAATTGTATTTTAATTTTTCTATAAAGACGTAATTTGTTAATAGTTAAACTCTCGTTTTTTAAAATTCTTTGAATGTGTTTTTAGACATTCTTACGACTTCCAATTTTTAAAATCTGAATAATTACCCGCGAGTAAAAATTCAAGCACGCTTATGCTCATTGCGGAAGCATCACATTCTATCGAAGCTTCAAAACATTGTGTGTTAAAGGTATCTTATTGCTGTGTCCATCTATGTTTATTCGTCCATGGATCTCCCTGTCTTAGTCCAGAATTTATGCAGAAAGCATTTGATATTTTCCCCCTATTCTAACTTATGCAAAAGAGTTACTTACACACATTTGTGTTACCGAAGCTAGTTTCTTGGGTACGCCGAGCTCGATCATTGCCTTCCATAATATTGCACGATTAATTGAATCATAAGCCTGTTTAAAGTCTATAAAAATCTGATGCACATCGTGTTTATATTCCCAATACTTTTCCAATATTTGTCTTATTCTAAATATTTGATCAATAGTCGATCTGCCAGGCCTGAAACCACACTGGTAGTCACCAACTATTTCTTCGGTGTATGGTACTAATCTTTTTAATAATAACAAAGCCAATATTTTATATGTAGTGTTGATCAGTGAGATTCCTCTGTAATTCATGCATGATTCCTTTTTTTCCTTTCTTGTGTATTGGTATGGTCATGTTGGAAGAAACAAAACAAACGGCCCCTAGTCCCGGGCAGGCCTTAAATGGTCAAGGGGTGCGAAGAATCTCCCGGTTTCAACTTGATAAGACAATCAAAATTGCTACGTGGAATGTCAGAAGCCTATTTGCAGCAGGCAAACTACAAAATCTAATTCAGGAAATGAACAGAATTAACATCGATATTCTCGGCATAAGCGAATTGCGATGGGAAGGCACAGGCATGATCAATACTACTGGTAAAACCCTTTACTACTCATGCAGTGATAGCACAGACCCTCACCACAGACATGGGGTGGGAGTTCTGATAAGCGAAAATTTGCGCGCCTCCGTGAAGAACTTTGTCCCGATCTCCGAAAGAGTCATACTTATTCAGTTGCATGGAAAAGTTAACATAAATATTATACAAGTCTACGCCCCTACAGCAGACAAGCCAGAAGAAGAACTAGAGCGATTTTATCAACAGCTAGACGAAGCCTTAAAGGTGACTAAAAATCACGAAATTAACATCGTATTAGGAGACTTCAACGCAAAAGTTGGGGAAGGAGCTGTAGATCACGTAGTTGGAAAATATGGTCTTGGTCAGAGAAACGACAGAGGGGACAGATTGATACAGTACTGTCAAGACAAAGATCTAGTCATAACGAATACCTGGTATAAGTTACCACCCAGGAGGCTTTACACATGGAAGTCGCCTTTAGACGGACATCAGGGCATTATAAGGAACCAAATAGATTATGTGACAATTAATAGAAGGTACAGGAATGCTATTACTAAGGTATCTGCATTACCTGGAGCAGACATAGGGTCCGACCACAATCCCTTAGTAGCAAATATCAAACTGAGGCTCGCTACAGCTAAAAGAAAACACCAGAAGGCATCAGTAAACATTAGAAAACTCAAAAACAATGAAACAAATAAAGCGTACACAGAAGAAATAAACAATAGGTTCTCTAATATGGCAACTGAGAATGATGTTGAAAAGTCATGGACCACCATAAAAGAATCATTTGATGAGTTGAACAACACTTTTCTACTCGAGAGTAAAATAACTACCAAGAATGAGTGGATGACAGAAGAAATATTAGAGATGATGGAACAACGCAGGCAGTGTAAGATCAGGCAGGACGAAGTAGGGTACCGAAATATACACAGTCAAATTCGTAAAGAAATTATAGCGGCGAAGGAGATCTGGATGACTACACTTTGCGCCGAGGCTGAAAGCCTATATAAACTCGGCGACAGCTTCAATCTTCACAAGAAAATTAAGGAAATTGCTGGTGTCTTCAAGAAAAAACAAGTCACTGGTATACATAATGACCAAAATGAATTAATAACGGACCCTAGCGATATACTTAATACTTGGAAAATGTACACAGCCAATTTGTTCAATGATGACAGAACACAAAAACCACCACAACTGGGAGACCATTTGTATGGCCCAAGTATTTTGAAAGCTGAAATTGTACACGCTATCAAACTATTAAAAAGTAACAAAACCCCAGGACCAGATGATATGTACGCAGAAACAATCAAGTTACTTAATGAAGAAAACCTAGACATTATTGTCAAGCTCTTTAACGACATCTACGATACGTGCCAGATTCCAAAAGATTGGCTTCGATCTACATTTATTGCCCTACCAAAAACACCACGTGCGAACTTCTGCAAGGACCACCGACTAATAAGCCTAATGAGTCACTTTTTAAAACTTTTCCTGAGAATACTTCACACTAGATTGTTTAAGAAATGTGAAGAGGTCAGTGGATGGAGTCAGTTTGGTTTCAAAAATGGACTTGGCACGAGAGAAGCGATCTTTAGTATGCAAACATTGATACAGAATTGTTTAGATCAAAGAAAGGATGTTTTTATCTGTTTCATCGATTACGAGAAAGCATTCGATAATGTAAAACATGAATTGATGATAAAATACCTACAAGAATTGGGATTGGATGCAAAGGATATAAGAATCATCGCCAATCTGTATTGGAATCAGACAGCAACAGTACGTCTTCAAAATTTCAACGAAACAGAAGATTTCTCCATTAAAAAAGGAGTAAGGCAAGGTTGTATACTGTCCCCAATGCTGTTCAATTTATACGTAGAAAAAGCCTTCGCAGAAGCAGTAGAAGACTCTAATAAGGGTATTAAAGTTAACGGCATATTTATTAATAACATCAGGTATGCCGATGATACAGCCATAGTGGCAGATAACATCGAAGATCTTCAATGCCTTTTAAATGATCTAACTCTTGCAAGTGAAGCTCGGGGTTTGAAAATAAATATCAAGAAGACAAAATCAATGATTATAAGTAGAAATGATTACCCCAACGCAAAGATATATGTCTCTGGAGAAGAAATCGAACAAGTCAGGCAATTCAAATACTTGGGATGTTTGCTGAATGAGGGTTGGGACCCCGAGAATGAAATAAAGAGCAGAGTTGAACAAGCCAGAAATGCTTTTTTGAGGCTTCGTAAGTTTCTGACTGATCGCAAATTGGACTTCAACCTCCGATACAAGATGCTTAAGTGTTACGTGTGGCCTGTTCTCCTGTACGGAATGGAAGCATGGACGTTAAAGGCCAGTTCCATTAACAAACTTGAAGTGTTTGAAATGTGGTGCCTGCGTCGAATGCTCAGAATATCATGGACGGACAGGGTCAGAAATAAGGAAGTACTCAGAAGAGCGGGCTTACAGGATAGGGAACTTTTTAATTATGTGAAAAGTAAGAAGACTGCATACTTGGGGCACATTATACGAGGAGAACGATACACTTTTCAGCAACTGATACTCGAAGGGAAAATAGAGGGTAGGAGAGGTCTCGGACGTAAAAAAATGTCATGGCTGCGCAATATTCGACAATGGACAGGAATCCACAGCTATGAAATGCTTCGCAATGCTGCTAAAAACAGAATTATTTAAACCAGAATATTTAACAGCTCACCTGACAAGACGATGTACGGTGGACGCCTACGCAGAAATGCACGGCACCTTAAGAAGAAGTGTATTGGTACAATAATACTACCACACCATTCTTTCGGCATTATTTCTTGTTGCCAGGCCAGTTCTATTTCTGAGTGCACAAGATCGTGAAATTATATACTCGGTTTTATTATGACTAATAACTTAGCAAATAACATATTTTATCAATTACCTCAAACATTTTAACTTTGATATTATTGCTCTGATAATAAATATAATTATAAACTCATTACAGTAATTAAGAAGTATTAATATTACAGTTCAATACCTTAAATAAAAAATGAATGAACTTTTCATATATTTTAATATTTGTTTTAACAGGTTTTCCTTTAACTAAACTAACAAATTTAATTTTTATAAAAGGTTTGAAAAACTAATTAAAATCATAAATCATGCTTATAAATGTTGCAAAATATTTATTTTATTTAATTAATCGAGATTACTTATGCCAGAATGCTTAAATCTGCTTTTTTTACTATTTTTATCAAAAGGGGTGGATTTCATATAATAAATTCCATACTTTTAGGTCGTACTATACTTCTTACAACTCATTTTATGGACGAAGCCGACATCCTTGGTGATCGTATTGCAATTATGGCTGGAGGACAGCTACAATGCTGTGGATCAAGTTTTTTCCTCAAGAAAAAATATGGTGCTGGTTACAGTCTTATTATGGACAAGTCACAGGAATGTGACCCTAGACGAGTTACGCGGCTATTGAAGGAGTTTATATCCGATATTGAGGTAGGGATGGCAAATCTGGTAGAAATTTGCGATTTTAGCTTTTGTACTTTTATTTTTAATATTGTTTTAAAGCTATTTTCTTGTGGCATTTTAACACTAGAAAGTCGGGCTTAGCATACCTACCTAGAAAGCCCGAAGGGATTATTTTGGCCCCAAGTTCCTAAATCAATAAAAACCAAGTTTAGAATGAACTATTTATTTGGAAATAAACAAAAAATAAAAATAAACAGTTTTAAGAAATTATATAAACTCTTGACGATAGAATTTGATTTAATTTTTTAGTTTCATTTTAAACATTTGGAACACCATACAGTTTGTAGTTTTTGGCATTTGCCACACATTGCCTTGTGGCACTCATGGAAGTATGATTTCCTTTACAAAGCATTTTTAACTGACATTTTTTTCTTTTTTGGATAGTAACAGTGCTGGTGGTTGGTAATCCGGTGGTGCTGGGTATAGTACCAGATTTCGGGAGCAAGGTATGGAGCCCGTAACTCTTCACACAGCTGAAGAATAAAGGGTTTTTACCCATGTATTTTGGTGGCTCAGGCATTTTAACCTAGCAATTTTAAACCTGATGATGGACTGTTTAGTCCGAAAACATTTGTTTTTTTTTGGTGTAGCCCTTTTAAGGGTTTTTTTAAATAAATATACCCACTTATGAAGACTAACCTTTTTTTGTGATACGTGGTATACAGCCAGCTACAGGAATTGTTTTCCTTGTGGATTTTTTTAATAAAAAAATAAATTTTGGTCTGCCAAGGGATAGTTCAAAATAAAACCAGAGAACTACGAACACACATTAAATTTATTGTCTCCGAAGGCTCAGGTCAAAAAATCAACAGATGTTGGCCTACTGGTGTGAAAGCGCTCGCAGATAACAATACCAAAGAATATAGACGCTTATCTATATTCTTTGACAATACGAATATAGTATTTTTATGAAATAAAAATATATAGAGGGTTTTATACACGAGAATATTTTATTTAAACGAAACAAAGAAATTCCTAAAATGCTCAAACTAAAAATTGTTGGAAACATAATTAGACCGATAATTGGGAAAATCTTAAATTACAACAGAACAAGACTTCAAAATAAAAACATGATTGCAAATAAACAAACTTACATTAACATAACTTCAAATATTTGCTGTCTTTTTCATCAAACAAACTTACATTAAATTATGAAAAAAACTAAATGCTCATCTACTTTTTGCTATATACAAAAGTTGTCTGTCAATGTTTAATTCGTTACATATAAATAACAAAGATCAAATATATGGATCGGAGTACACAACATATTTAGGGAATAAATATTGAAATGGGAATTACAAATAAAAAATATTAAAACTTTATTTGTTGTATATCGCAATATTTAGTGACAATTTTGTGACTTAATCAGGGGAAAACTGTTAAGTTATTAAGATGAGATATTGACAAAAGTTAAATACTTCATTACTTACAATATATTTAGAATATACTAATACTCTTATAGTTGTGGCAGTTACAATGTGAAAATTTCCGTGGCAGTTACAATGGCTTTGTTATTTTTCGATTATATTACGAAAGATAATTTATTAGGAAATTCCACGACGAACAAATTATATCTTGTATCAACACAAGCCAAAAAGAAGAAAAGTATTATTGTATTATCAATGCCAATATCACAATAAACAAAAAAGTATTTTCATCTATGGTTCCATCAATACGATTTTCACCATTACTTTGCGTTGTGCGCTGTATTTGCAACCTTTTGTAAATCAAAAATAATTACACCATTTAGAATGTCAACAAAAGCCGGCCCTGCATGTAATTATTTTTTCAGTTCAATATTTCATATTTATTGAAGGTCAACATAAATGCTCAATTGTATTTGAGAATTTATATTATGTGATATGCCCACTGACTATTAGTAAGCTGGTTGCTTTCCTGTCATTTTCACTCGTTGGCGGCTTGCCCACGCAAGATCAAAGGAGTGTCGCTTCTCTGCGTTCGTAGTTCTCTGCTTTTAGTTCAAGACTTAATGCTTAGTCTTTAAGTTTTTTTATTATTATAATAGGCGCTTATAATGTATGTAGGCATATATACATATTTATAAAATGTATTTTTCAGATAAATAGTGATGTAGGTTCGGAATTGACGTACCTTCTGGTAGATAATTATGTCGACAAATTTGAACCTATGCTTAGAAAACTTGAAACTCAATCTGAGAGATTAGGAATTACAAGCTATGGTATTTCGCTGACGACACTGGAAGAAGTATTTATGAAGTAAGAATATTTTTAACTAATAAATTAATATTAAATTTAGTAAATATAGAAATAAATTTAAAATTTCAGAAAATTAAAGAAATCTAGTAGATATTCATATTAAAGCTTATAATGTGACTATAAACTACAATATGATTATATCAATTCTTCACTCAATAAATCCTGGCTCCAATAAGTCGTTGTGGACTAGGTTTCAAGAATACGGAATATGCAGTACCTAAAAGTAATTTAAAGTGCAATTAATATACCTTTGACATTGTTGTGAACGAATAGGTGCTACGATGGTGTCGGATGGGATTATCTTTGTGAAAGAATCCTTTTTTCGTTTACAATTGATTTTTTTTTATAATGTATTTCTTCAATCGTAAAAGCAGTACTTAAACTTGTACTGTTGATAGTTCTTGTTTCTCAAGGTAAACAAAATAAGTTTAGCATCCCAAAGTATTGTCACTGAATGTTCGCGTCTTTGATCGTATTGTATGTACTGTCGTACTGTCGGTTCATACTCTACAGTAACTTGGATTCTTGGATGGTTACCAGCTGCTGATCTAGAAGAAGAACGAAGACTCTTCGGTTCCATGTTCTTAATATTTGAGAAATTGATAAAGTCCGGACTGTCACTAACTGGAGGTTTATCGGGACTCAGATGTCAACGGGGTGCTACTGGCAATATAGAGTATTTTAACAATTCGAAATTTCTTACTTTTAAATTAATATCTTACATAACACAGGTTCAGGAGTACTCTATGCTCAGAAGGCACCTTAATTGTTAAACAGAGATATTGGTTCATCCAGTCTCGATGTGCAATCGATACTATATATAGTACAGGTTGTTTACAACTGTCGTTGTTTTCCTGTCCCTAGTTTCCATCGTTTTCTATCTCGGGTGTCGGCTTCATTTAGCTGTCTTCCTTCCATGGCTTCATTCACGTCATCTCGCCAGCTTCTTCTTGGACGCCCTCTTTTCCTTCTTTCGGTTGGGATCCATTTTAATATTTTCTTTGGCCACCTCTCGTCTGCCATTCTGTTTACATGACCGAATCAAGTTAGTTGTTTTTTCTGGACTTCATCTATAATGTCTTTTTCTTGCTCCATTCTACGTTTTATTTCTTCATTGCGGATTCTGTTCATCCTTGTCAATCTACAGCTTCTTCTCATAAAATCCATCTCGGTAGCTTGTAATTTTTTCCTGTTTCTTTTACTAGTGTCCCATGTCTCTGCTCCGTATGTTACCACCGGTCTCAACTATCGTCTTATATATTCGTTTTTCGTCGTTCTTGTGATTTTTTTATCCCAGAGAATGGAGTTTAGGAATTTGGTAAAGTTTCTGCCTTTGTTTATTCTTGTATTTATTTCTTTATGGCTATTTCCGTCTTTTGTAAACACTACTCCTAGGTATTTAACTCTATTTGTTCCTTTGATTTTGTCACTCTCCAATGTCAGGTCTTCGACTGTATTTTTCCCCACTGAGAGATATTCGCATTTTTGTAAGTTCATTGTCAGTCCACATTCTTCGTACGCTGTTTGTAGTTTCCTAACGATATAGCTGAGGTCGTCGATATCTTCTGCTACCACCAGTTGGTCATCAGCGAAGAATAGTGTATAGAGAATATCCTCATCTATTTGTATTCTTGATCGATCTTTCGATCCTATCGATACTATCTTTCTTGAAATTTTGATTGTTTCACGAATTGCGAAGTCTTTTCTAGACTTTCATTTATTTTGACTATTTCACTAGACTATTTTAAACTAATAAAACGTCATAGCAATGCCACGTTTCCTACTGACAAAACTCCTTCCTGTCCGTAATTTCTCAGCGACAAAATTATGACAGATAAGTCACGAAGGTGTCTGGTAATTCTATTGTTGTCAGTTTGACAAACTTCATTGAGGCGTAAACGTCATTGGAGAGTAGAATTTGAATTCTTGTTAAAGTTAAATGGGATTTGTATGCATTCTGTGATGAAATTACTTGACGAAAATAAGTTAAGAGGTTCAATAATTACAATAATCGTACACATAAGGATATCTCTAAACGATTTATGAAAGATTATTTTATTGACATATACAAAAAACTGACATTTCGAACGTGCAACTCTCCAATGACGTCACGACTTATGCGCAATATCTTATCTTCTTATCATAGTATCATGGATATAATGAATCCAGACGAAAAATCAACATTTGAGTACCAGTCAGGTGAAGAAATAAAAAAATTGATTTCGGAATATGTCAGTAATACACAAAATCATGCTTTGGTAGAAAAGAATGGGCAAACTGCTATAGCTTATAATAATTGTTTATTTAATATTGTTAACAAATAAATTAAGATTTTGTTTCGTTGATATGGTGCTTTAATTGTCTCATGAAATATGTCTTGTCTTGTCGGATATCTCTCGAGAGAAAATTTTTTATCGGGAAAATTTTCTTCTGGTTTTATTCAACTTTGTTGCCTTGTTGTTTGTTGTCTGTCACTTGACTGACATCTCGTGACTTAACTGTCAAAATGTAATTCGCGAAAATTGTCAGGCAATAAATTTTCATATTGTTCTGAAGCTATTTTCTTGTGGCATTTAAAAGTAATTACTATTTAAATGGGAATTAGCCACAATTAAAGGTTAAAGTACGTTTATTAACGTTTCAATTTTCAGTTCGGAAATCGTTCTCTAAATACAAACAATGTTTCAGCTCGTTTACCAATAACAGAAATAATTCTGAGTATCTTCAGACTTTTATTTATTTCTAACCTTTGATGATATAGCGGCGCCTTTCGACCGTTCGACACTTTGTGAAATAATATGAAATAATTCTTTTCAGACTATTCTTTATTTCCACCAAATAATATCCTAACCGCAAAGTGCTTAATTCCTTCACTTGATATTTGAGAAATAATTTTAAAGTCGTGAGACTCTATATTTATTTACAACAAATTTCTAAGTGTCGAAAATTTTAGTTGATGAAGTCTAGAAGTTCGATGATTGGAATAGGTGAGAAAATAAAATGCAGAGTTTCGTTGAAATGGGCTACTCAGCCAAAATAAGTCTTGCTTGTTGAGATTAAGAACAAGCCTCTCATCCGGCCGAAGGATCTACTGTTTTTATGCATTTAGTAATTGAGTATGAGCAGTGATCTTCCCGTCGAAAGACTAATGAAATCCAAGATAATATTCTTTGTCGTGATTAGCCAGAGTGATAATCTTAGAAATTAAATCCACAAGGAAAACAATTCCTGTAGCTGGCTGTATACCACGTATCACAAAAAAAGGTTAGTCTTCGTAAATGGGTATATTTATATACCCATTTATATACCCAATACCCATATACCCATATACACATATACCCAATAAATATACCCATTTACGAAGACTGATAATCTTAGCTTTGATTGGCCCACTCCGGCGGCAACATTTTCGTAGCTCTTGTTTGCTCAGCTCTTTGTTAATTTAATTTGATAATTTAGTGGTGAATCCATGGTTTCTCACAAATGTTCATGCAAAAAGGATAATACTTTGACTTCTGATATATTCAACTCCTCTGTTATATTACACACCGTTATTTTACAATTGTCCCAAACGATTCTGTCAATTTTCTGATATTTTACGGGGAAATGCTGTACTTATCGAAGGGGCCAAATGAGATTTGCTCAGTTCCAATGAGGCATTTTATAGAGAACATGCTGTTAGTGAACTATCTTCATGTTTTATCTGACGGTTGTTGAGGGCAAAATAAAATCTTCACCGTGTTAAGATTTTCTCCGCTTGACTTCTCTCGAAAAATTTAAGAACATTGACCATTAGGTTCCTATTAGGGGTTATTCCTTCCTACCTTGTGGATTCTGTGGCGATTAAAAGAAAAAATTAGAAAAGTAGACCATATATAAACCATGGAAGAATATGGACAGCGGATGAAAACTTCATGTAAAAATAACCGCTTTAATGTGGTATTGGTCAATGCTGAAGACGTAGTTCATTACAGTAGTTGGTGGCAGGAGTACTACAAAAACACCATGTTATCCGCGGAATTCAGCGGCAAAAATATACCAAAGAATCAGGAGGTTCAACTAAAAATAAGCCAATTCATGCATTTTCACCACTCTTACGAGAACTCAAACTTGGTTGTAGCACACCCTTTAATTAACGGATTAACCATTCACAAGGATTAACAATAATAAAAAACAATACACTAATATTCCGTAAAGCATTGATATATCCCAGTGGAAAGACTCCGACCAATTATAAGATTAGATAAAGTCAGACCATCACTTCTTAACCATTGTACAACGTACCAGAAATCAACTAACTATTATCGTATTACTACCTTGGTTAAAACAAGAAAAAAAAAACAAAAAAAAACATTTAAACACTCTAATTTTCAATTTAAGGGGATATATTTAGTAAATATTATCATTCTTAAATTTTAGCCTCCTGAGCGGCGGAGGCGCTCAAATGGATACCGTAAAACGGGGTTACTTTCCACCATAGTTTTTAGTTTCATTTTCTTAAAGTGGATATAACGTTACTCAAAAGAATATCTGAACTTTTTATTATAAATATCTATTCAACAGGTCGTAATATAGCTCTTATTATAGCTGTTTCTTAATTATATTGCATAATTAACAGGAGTTGCATTTAAGTTTGCAGAGTTGCAACAGGAGTTGCTTTTAATGGCAGGGTCGGAAAAAAACAAAACTATAAAATAGTTGGTCCTTACGGAGAAAGCATAACAAATGACAATGGGACCAGACTTATCACAATATGCGAACAGAACCAGCTCCGTATTACAAATGGATTCTATCAGCATCGAGAAGTATACAAATACACCTGGGGACAGAGAACAAGGAATCTAAAATCTATAATAGATTACTTGATTGTACGCCAAAGATCAAATCTTAAAATCTACGACGTAAGAGCTTATAGAGGCGCAGTTTGTGGAAGCGATCACCATTTCTTAAAAGCAAAAATAATGTTTTCAAGAAGAAGCCAGAATGAACAACCAGTAGTTCGCTCAGAGATGGCAGAAGATGTAAGATATAATCTTATCAGCCTAGATCAAGATAGTGTAAAAATATTGTATCAGAACAGACTGAACGAGAAACTTGAAAACATAAATTTCAATAACATCGAAGACCACTACAATTACATTAAAGAAAGTATTCACTCTGCAGCAAAAGAAGCGCTTGGATATTACCAAAAGAAAAACAAAAATACTCCATACTGGTGGCATGAAGAAATAGACACAGCGATAAAACAAAAGAAACAAAAGTATGAACAATATTTAAGTGCAAAAACGGATACAAATTGGTCTGATTACAAAAACCATCAAACTAAGGTGAGACAAATGATAAGAAAGAAAAAAAATGAATCCTGGGATCAAAACTGTCAAAAATTAAATACGTACATAGGAGGAACTAGAAATACAGAAAGCTGGAAACTTATTAAATCTCTTAGGACCAACGACAAGAAAAAAGATTTAATCTCACCAATTTCGTTAGAAACATGGGACATGTACTTCAGTAAACTGTTACAAGAAGACCGAATGGAATTCAAAATAAAAGAAAGTAACCAAAACATACGCGTTGAAGCATCTCCTATAAGAATCACGAAAAAGGAAGTAAGGGATATCTGTATTTCACTCAAAAACAAAAAAGCGCCCGGACCTGGCAATATACCCTCAGAACTGATAAAATATGGAACTGAAAAACTATATGAGCATTTGACAATACTCTTTCAAAACTGCATAAACAAAGTAGAGGTTCCAGCCGAATTTAAAACCTCAACCATTTCAACTTTACATAAAAAGGGAAACAAACAAAATTGCGACAATTACCGTGGAATAGCAGTTACTAGTACCATTAGTAAAATCTATGGCAAAATGATCAAAAATAGAATAGAAAGAGAATACACTGATATGGAGGCAGAAGAACAGGCGGGTTTTAGAGCTGGTAGATCGACCATAGACCACCTTTTTTGTATCACCCAACTTATAGAAAAAAAGGTTGCTGTAGATCAAGAAGTCCACTTTTTGTTTGTTGATCTAAAAAAGGCCTACGATAGCATCCCTCAAAATAAGTTATGGAACACTCTCAGACAAACGAACATCAACTCAAATCTCATAACAGCAGTGGAAAAACTATATGAGAACGCCAACGCCAAAGTTAAAATAGGAACGAATGTTTCCAAAGGTTTTGTAGTAGACAAAGGACTGAAGCAGGGATGCTGCTTAGCGCCGACACTTTTCAAAATATATCTGGAACAAGCATTAAAACTCTGGAAGCGGAAATGCAGCGGCATGGGTATACAATTAAACAATAACAACCTGTACACTCTATGTTTTGCTGATGATCAAATTGTGATTGCTAACGAATATGACGACCTAGAATACATGACTCGAAAATTAATCGAAGAATACAAAAAATGGGGATTAGAAGTCAACATAGATAAAACAATGTACATGAACATCGGTGGTAAAGAACAAAATCTAGTTTTAAACGACGGACAACACATTAAGTACAACAATAAATATTCCTATTTAGGAGTAGAAATCACAGACGACGGCAAATCAGATCAGGCTATAAAAAAACGAAACACTCAGGGTAGAAGGGCCATATCTCAACTAAATAGTATTATCTGGGATCAACATATATCCAAAAAAAAATAAACATCGAATATACAACACTATTATAAAGAGCATAGTAATGTATGGAAGTGACGTGTGGCAGTTAAAGGCAACTACTGAAAGAACACTACAAGCCACGGAGATGGACTACTGGAGACGGGCCGCAGGAAAATCAAAACTCGAAAGAATTAATAACGAACGTATACGAGAGGTTATGGGAGTCACACATACGATTGTCGAAGATATAAGAGTACAACAACTAAAGTGGTATGGACATGTGCAGAGAATGCCAGAACATCGTCTGCCCAAACAGATTATAGATTGGTCACCACATGGAAAGAGAAAAAGAGGCCGACCCAGAAAGAGCTGGAGAGAAGGAATAGACAGAGAGATCCGAGAGAGAGGTTTAGACGAAGATCTTTGGGAAGATAGAGATGCATGGAGATTGGGCATCGGAAGACGTCGGAGGACGTTTTAAAACCGATTATATATATATATATATATATATATATATATATATATATATATATATATATACAGGAGTTCCATACCCTAGGTATTGCATACCAGGAGTATATTATCTTTAAAGCGATTTATTTTGTTTCCTTGGCGTTTTAAATGAGTCTTGATTATTTGTCCTAATTTCATTCCAGTAACAGAAAATTAAGCATCACCAAGACTATGAATGCATTGTACGAAGCACCTTTCCTCTTTATAAGAGAATATTGATGGGTATCCAGGTTTTCCAGCGTGTACTCCTTTTAATTTGTAAAAAATAGTTCTCCTTGGAATGTTGAAGGATTCAGCGGCAACTCTTGTCCTTATGCCATCTTTTATTGCTGACAGACATGCTTTCAAATCTTCTTCTGAGTAGTCTGCATATTTGCGAGTTTCCAGTTTCCTTTTATGATGTCTGGGCATTTCCTAACAACCATTTTCCTATTAACCTTTTACTCTTGAAAATTGGCAGTGTAAAGTATACCCAACTTCTGCAGTGAAGTGCAGCCAAACCACTCTCTCAAATTCCGCAACCATGACATGCTTCTACGGCCTGGATTCCGTTTTCCTTCTATTTTTCCCTGCATTATATTTTGAAGTAATGCGTATTTATGTCCTCTCATCAGGTGACCAAAATATTCGAGTTTTCTTCGCTTTAGCGTTAACAAAATCTCTGGGTCTTTTCCTATTCTTCGTATTACTTCACAGTTTGTTATTCTTTCAACCCAACTAATCTTCAGCATTCGACGGTAGCACCACATCTCGAAACTTTCAATATTTTTCATGTTGTTCTGTTTGAGAGTCCAGGCCTCTACACCGTATAATAGCGTGTTAAATACATAGCCTCTCAGCATTCTTAATCGTAGAGGGATGCTTATATTTCTGTTGCAGAAGAATTTTCTCATCTTTATGAAGGTGGCCCTGGCAATTTCGATACGTCTTTTTATTTCACTGTTTTGGTCTCCAGTTTCGTTTATTAAAGTTCCCAAGTATTTGTAACTTAATACTTTTTCAACTTGAGTGCCGTTTATACTAATATACGCTGGTTGTGTCATGTTTTTACTGAAGACCATATACTTGGTTTTTTTAATATTGATATTTATACCATAATTGTTGCAAGCAATATTTATGTCTGTAAGTAATCTTTGTAATTCTTCTACTGTTCTTGCAACTAGTACAGTGTCGTCCGCGTATCGAATATTATTTACAATCTCTCCATTAATTACGATTCCTCCGTTTGCTTGTAAAAGGGCTTCCTGACAGATGCTTTCACTATATACATTAAATAACAGAGGTGACAAAATGCAACCCTGTCGTACTCCTCTACGTATTTCTATTGCTTGTGATGTTTCAGTTTCTATTTTGATGTTAGCTTTCTGATTCCAACATAGATTGAGAATTATTCGCAGATCTTTATTATCTATGTCCTTCCTTTCAAGAATCTCTCTAAGCTTATCATGGCGTACTCTGTCAAACGCTTTTTCAAAATCGATAAAACACGTATGTACCTCCTGATTAACGTCTAGGCATCTTTGTGTGAGAACATTCAAACGAAGAGAGCTTCTCGAGCACCAAGCCCTTTTCTGAACCCCATCTGTGTATTACTAATATCTGACTCCAACTTTTGATAAACTCGGTTGTGGATGATTTTTAGAAATATCTTTAGTAGGTGGCTCATTAAAGATATTGTTCGATGTTCTGAACATTCTTTAGCATTAGATTTCTTTGGCAGTGTAACGAATGTAGACAACAGCCACTCTTGAGGTATAATACCAGTATTGTATATTGTATTAAATAAGTGCAATATTAAACCTATTGATTCATCATTCAAGAGCTTTAGCAATTCGGAGGAACCTCATCCGGTCCATTTGCCTTCCCAGTTTTGGAATTTTTAAGTGCCATTTCTACTTCACATTTTAGAATTTCAGGTCCCGTTTCGCCATATATCAGAACAATGTTATTTCTGTTGTCCTCAAATAATTCTCTTATGTATTCACTCCATCTATTAATTTTCTCTGTTAAATCTATAATAATCTTTCCATCTTTGTTCTTAAGCAAACTTATTTGACGTCTTCTTTGGGTTCCTGTAATTTCTCTTACTTTTTTATGTATATTGAACGTGTCATACTTTCTTTCATAGTTTTCCATTTCTACACATTGTTCTGTAATCCATGATTCTTTGGCATTTCTTATTCTTTGCTTTATGTTCTTATCAACCTCTTTGTATTTTTCTGCATTATTCTTCATTTTACGTCTTTCATCCATTAGTTCTAGAATGTCTGGTGTCATCCACACCTTATGTTTCTTTGCAGATTTGGTTAGGTGTTTCTTTCCCGTAGATCTTATTATAGTATTTATATACTTAAGTTTTTCATCTATGTTGTCTGTTCTGCGGATTTGGCTTTCTGCTACACTGAGGCTGGTGTTTATTTCTTCTCGCACTGTTTGTCGTAGATGTTCATTTTTAAGCTGGCTTAAGTCTAATGCTGGAATGATGGCTTTTCTTATTTTCTTTGGTCTAGCTTCTATCACAGATACTACTGGATTATGATCCGAACCGATATCAGCTCCAGGGAAAGTTTTAGTAGATTTTACGGCATTACGGTATATTTTTGTCACCAATATGTAATCTATTTGGTTTCTGACCACTTTTTCTTGTGTATGTTGAGGTGACGTCCACGTTTATAGTCGCCTTGGGGGTAGTTTAAAGAATGTATTAGTTATTATTAAATCTTCGCTTTGACAAAACTGAACTAAACGATCACCCCTTTCATTTTTATTACCAAAGCCATATTCACCGACATTTTCTCCAACTTTACCCTGACCTACCTTGGCGTTCAGATCGCCCATTACTATGTTAATGTGTTGTCTCTTTGTTGTTCTCATCACCTCTTCTAAGATATTATAGAATTGTTCTATTTCCTCTTCGTCTTTGTCTGCTATAGGAGCGTACACTTGTATGATGTTTATCATGTTCTTCTTATCTTTTAATTGTATTAACATCACGCGCTCTGAGATTGGAGTAAAGTTTACTACAGCATCTTTCCATTTTTTTAAGATGATGACTCCTACTCCGTATCGATGGGTTTTGGTGTCACTTCCGGCATAATAAAACATTACCATGATTATTTGTGGGACATTTGCCGTTTCCTGGCCATTGTGTATCGCTCATGCCTAATATGTCTATACCCAAACGATCCATTTCCAACACGAAGTTATCTTATTTTCCCGAAGAGAATAAGCTCCTTAGATTCCATGTAGCAATGTTTATGGTTGTCTTTTCTTTTTACAAGGGTTTCGCTGGTTTACGACCGAGAAAGCCTTGTACTTACCTATTTCTCTTTCTCTGCCGGATCTTGGTATCCGATGTAAATGATCAGTACTTTTCCTTTGCATGTCTACCATGATGATTACTACTAGGGGTACTCTATGAGTCTTTAATGCAGTGGTTCCCCGTTGCCTTCTGCATCCTTATGCCGTTGACCATTCTGTAGGGTTCATCCGCCTTCGAGATCGATTTCTCGGTCTCAGGACAAAAAAGTGCCCTAACACTTACCAACTCATCCGCCCGAAGCCGTTGGTCAGTAGGTCAGTAAGTGCGGGATTGCTTATACCAACAATCGCTCGGTGAAATTTTCGCCATATCTGGCTACCCTCACTTAGTTTAGCCTGCAGACCAATGCAGTTGCCCGGGGTGTGGCACGTGGAGCCATAAGTGAGAGTTAGTTGTCTTATGAGGACCAGTAATCAAGAACCATCTCCCGTCTATGACGCTCGATGTGGTCGTTCCGATAAAAGGTGCTACCTCTATAACTCAACCCTACACCCCTTTATGTAATAACACCGTTATTTTAACAACTATAAATCGCATTAGATTGTAGTATATGCCATTAGACGTGTACTTACCAATTTGTGTCCGCTAGGACTGTCTGCACACTATGACTTTGCAAAGTTAGAAAATAATAGATTTTCGAGGTTAATATTCTAACCGTTGCTGATAGATAACTGGCGACCGCAGAGACAATCGAACGCGTCTTGCTCACATATTGCGATGTTGCCTATGTGCTCTAGAGGTAGAACAAATATAAACAAAATTGAGCGTAGATTTACAGAAAATATACTTTTACACGTTTGGTGCAAAGTTACCCTGCTCAGTGCAAAGTAACCCCGTTTTACGGTATTTATTTATCTTTTTTTTGCGACATCTGTTTTTTTTTAATCGAAACTTCTATCTTCTTAGAGTGCAGTCTTTCTACGAAGGTTGACAACCATAATGACTATATATTTTTTAATTTAAACACGAATTCTGCTTTTGGCCAACAAATCTTCCTTGAGTTTTTGTCTGGCCTAGTAGCCTAGAGGTATTCCAGTTTCCTCGAATCTTTTATATTGGCAGTGTATTACTTTTAGAAAAGTGTCACGGAAGTACTGCTCCATATTAATTCACTGCTCCATATTAATTCGTTTGTGACGTAATTAATCACAATACAGAGTTGAATGAGTCCATTTACGACATGAGGATGTTTTTATACAACATGTAAACTTTTTAATTTTTTTTTGGAATCTGTAAAAATAATAAAGAAATCATAAAATAACTTCATTTTACATTTTATATTTTAATTTACATATATTTTACATTTTATATTAGAGTTGGAGCAGACCATGGTCAAGAAGAAATGTACAACCATGAAAATGGCAACATTGTTCATAACGGGGCTGCACAAAATGGATTTACAAATGGGATAAATGGGACACACAAAACTACCAATGGTAAGTAATTTTAAACGAAAGATCATAAAATATATTCCAAATTATTTGGTTTGCCAATGTTTAAAATAAAAACTTTTTTCAGGTAGCTACACCATGGTTCCGACATATTCACATGGGTTTTCTCTATTAATGAACCAGATTGTGGCTATGTTATTAAAAAAGTTCGTTTCAACTGTCCGTTCGTGGATATTACTGGGAATCCAAGTAATGATGCCCACTCTGTTTCTTATAATTGCCTTTGTCGTAGCCCGCAAAAACAAAATGACTGGAAATCTTCCTTCAATGCCTCTAAGCTTAGATAAATTTGAGAGTCCCGTTACTTTAGTGGAAAATGGTACGTCAGATTATTTGCCCTACTATATGAAAGTTTTAGAAGATTATGGATATCCTGCAACGATAGTAGATAATATTACTTCAACATTATTAGATATGGTAAGTAAAGCATCAAGTTTTTTTTATTCTTTTATTGCAGATAAATGTAATTTTATTAACTAATAATATTTGAAAGACTGATAAGACATAAGTAGCATGAGATATAAACACAAAGACATACACAAAATAACATGGATGAGACCAGAAAGTCTTCAGGGAAATCAAATAGACCATGTGCTGATCAAAAAGGCACACAAACAATCGATAAATGACCACAGAGATAATCTCACAGAGAGGCCAACATCGATTCTGACCATATGTTAGTGATTACAAAATGTTAAATAAAAACAACAAAGAATGAAAGACGAAATGCACAAAGAATGTAGGAATAGTGGGCACAAATCAAGCAAAGAATAAACAAAGCAGCAGAAAAAGTGGTTGGCAAAATGCAAAATGAAAGAAGAAATTATTGGTTTGACGATGAGTGCAAAGTAGTAGTAACAGAAAAAAATAAAACAAGATTGAAATCATTAAGCACAAGTAAAGATGAGAAACGAGAAAAATACAAAGATCAAAGATCTAAAACTAGGTAACTGAAAACGGACAGCTAATATAGATATAGAAGCAGAAAAATGGTAGAGGTATTTTAAGGAAATATATCAAGAATTGATATGATGAAGAAGAAAGAGAATCAATAATAAACACGGAACAATATAAGCTGGAATATACAAGAAAAGACAAGGTGAAAGTTTGGAAATCACCGTTTTTTCCGAACCTGACAATAGTTTTTTCTTTAATTTGTGACTTTTTCACAAATATATGAACTTATTTTCTAAGAACTATTTTCTGTTTCAGACAGAGCATCATCCAATTCTCGTTACTAGAAGATACCAGGCAGCAGCAACATTTGGCGAAGCTGGAATACCTGAACTGCAATTAAACTTACCGAATTTGACAGCTTGGTTTAATAACAACCCTTTTCATTCACCGGGGGTATCTTTGTCCTTAATGTTAAATAGTATTTACCGAAAGTTAGGTGATTGTGAAGATTGTACTATAGAATTTACGAATAATCCTTTACCTTACAGTCCTGAGACGCAGGCGTCACAGTTGTTAACAGTACAGAATATTGGATTCCAGTTGTCGTTTAATATAGCATTTAGTATGTCATTTGTTGCTTCCTTCTATGTACTATTCGTTATCAGAGAAAATCGTTGTAAATCTAAGCATTTACAGTTTGTGTCAGGAGTAAAGGTATACGTCTTCTGGTTAACTGCAGCTTTCTGTGATATGTTGACCTATCTGTTAACTATATTTGTATTGATGATCACTATGATTATGTTTCAAGAAGATGGATTTAAGTCACAAACTGATATAAGTAAGTAATAAAATATAATTTATAATATATAGGGGAGAGTGTTCCACAATTAGACATGTTCCACAATCAGACAAAGCATGGAATTTTGAAATTCCCGCCGTAAGTTTGACGTTTTTCGTTCGGATAGTGAGGTTATACACGCCAATGTGGTAAACAAAGTTTGAACGCTGTTCTCTTGGTTTTGTGCATTTTTTAATAAAAAATCGTTTTTCAAGGTAAGTTTTTTCTATCGTTGATATGATATTATATGCTTTAATTTTTCTTCTGAAACTAGTATTACAAAACAACCTTTACATCAGATTTTGGGCTGTTTTGTCGGCATTTTATAAGCAAGTTTACTTTTGTAGGTTATGTATGAAGGTCACAGTTAAATTTAATTTTGTATTGTAGGCTGTGTTCCACAATCAGACACTGTCTGATTGTGGAACACAACGCTTGTTTGGAGTGTTGTTGAAAAAGTAATTGTTTTTGTAAAAATTTAATTTATATTTCAGGAAAAATGGCTCGAGGACGTCAGCGAAAAAGCGATAAAGGGCAATTTGATGAACAATCCATGAGAGCTGCTGTTAGAGCAGTCACCGAAGAGAAGATATCTTTAAGACAAGCAGCTGAAAGCCATAGCCGATTACGTATTAACTTGCCCAAAAATGTGTTACGGACAAACTGTCATTAATATCAGAAAACTGGCTTATGAAATGGCAACTATTAATAATTGTAAAATTCCGGAAAATTGGCAAACAAACAAGGAAGCTGGACGCGAATGGTTCTTTGGATTTATGTCGAGACATTCAGAATTAAGTCTTCGCCAGCCGGAAGGATGTAGCCTCCCCAGAGCGACATCATTCAACAAACACAATGTTGGACTTTTTTTCAAAAATTTGGAAAATGTGTTTCAGAACCATGGACATTTTTACAGCGGTACAAGAATTTATAATTTAGATGAAACTGCCACCACAACCGTCCAAAAACCGCAAAAGATTGTTGCTCAGAGAGGGATCAAGCAGGTCTCTTCCTGTACGAGCGCCGAACGAGGTTTTCTGGTCACCACTTGTTGTGTTATATTAGCATCCGGGAATACAATACCACCAGTCATGATTTTTACACGAAAAAAGTTTAATCCTCGAATGACTTATGGAGCACCGCACCGGTACTTTGGGATTGGTTTCCGATTCTGGATGGATGACTCGTGAATTGTTTCCAAGCGTTGTAAGGCACTTCATTAAACATACGTCCAGCACAAAAGAAAACCCTTCTCTCTTAATTTTTGACAATCACGAGAGTCATCTAACGATAGAAGGAATAAATCTAGCCAAGGAAAATGAAGTGATTATTTTGACCTTACCGCCACATACTTCCAACAAGCTGCAACCATTAGATGTCTCGGTGTTTTTTTCGTTTAAATCATTCTACAATACTGCCTTACACACATGGCTTTTAGAGCACCCTGGGATACCTTTTTCTATTTTTGATATCGCTGGCTGTGTTGCTTATGCATTTGAAAAATCGATGACGCCCGGTAATATCAAATCCGGATTTGGAAAAACTGGGATTTATCCCTTCAATAAATTCATATTTACAGATGACGACTTAGCAATTAGCAGCGTAACTGATAGGAATGGGGATCAAAACAATGAAGAAGCTCAACGACTTATGGAATCCAAATCAACCATCAACATCAAGATGCATTAAAGAAAATATAATGTCAGACTCCTTAGTTTTGGTATCAGTTAGTTTAAACACAACACCTACACAAAATTACAAAGAAACTTTTGTAAGTCCACAACAATTTAAAGGATACCCAAAAGCTGAAGAACGAAAAAAATCAGAGAAAGAAGAGAGAAAAAGCTAAAAGTATTATCGCCACGGACACTTCAGGAAAGATCGCCCTAGAAGCTAAACAAATGGAGCGAGAAAGAAAAAAAGTGTTAAGAAGAATAAGGTCGCGAAAAAAAAAAGTAATGGATGAAGACTTAACAGACGAAGAAAATGAAGACGCGGCGATGCTTGTAACCGAAAGTTCCGATGATGATATTGATTTTGTAGGAGAAATCGATCCACCCCCACTTCTAGATAATCTTAATAAAGAGCCAGAAGTTAGCGATTTTATTTTAATGGAATTTGTGGACAAAAAGAAAAAAAAATTATTACATAGCTGAAGTGTTCTGTAAAAAGAATAAGGAATGCGAGGTTAAATTTTTGAGAAAGTCCGTTAAGTATAATAACAGCTTCATTTACCCCGAAATAGAAGACGTCTCATTGGTATGTTTGGAAAACATTAAGATGGTATTACCAAAATCAGCACATGTGGGAACAACAAAGCGGCAACAATCTTATTTGAAGTTTGAAGTAAATTGTTCAGCTTTAGAAGTTCGTTAAAACATTATTACCTTTTGTCTTATTGTAGAACATGCAGTGTCTGGATGTGGAACATGTGTGTTCGACTATCAGACAACTGTCCTTCCTTTGTTAAACAAACTTTTTTTAAATTAGTTTTTGGTTTATGATGTTTGTGCTACCATAAAAACTTATGTTTAGCCTTAATTTATTTTAGTGATAATCATATTTTGGTTGGTTCAATAAACAAGGTCAATACTTAGAAAAATCTATTTTGTGTCTGATTGTGGAACACTCTCCCCCATTTATGTCCTACTTCATTCTGAGTCACAGTAATTAAAATGTACTGGTACATGAACATTTATAATCTGCAAGTCCTACTGATCTAACATTTTAACGCTAAGAGACAAACTAATTATTGTTAAACTGGAAATAAGCCACAATTAAAGATAAAAATACGTTTATTGACGTTTCAATTTCCACTTCGGAAATCGTTCTCAAAATACAAAACAAAACAGAGACAAACTAATTAGAAAAGAAACTCGTCCAGCACATTTCATATCAGTTAACAAAACTTTACGAACGATATACACAACATCAAGAAACCAAATTAAGAGCTGCCAAATCATAAACTTTTAAGTGCAGAAGACCTCTCTGTTCATTACGCTTTTTCTTACTTTAACATAGATATATCTACACTTGAGTGCAAAAAAATCGACTCAAATTTTGAGAAAGTACGTCTCCTGTCTCAATCAAAAAAGGTGTAAATTTAAAAATATTTAGTGTACAATTATTAACCTCATTATTGAGTTTGAAAAAAGTTTTGATTTTTGGTAAATCGCGTGAAGTATTACAAATAAATATTGCAACACGTAGAAAGGGGGTCATAATTTGACCCATTGAAATCGACACGCACACATTTGGTTAACATCGTAAGCATCAATTTCCATAGTAACCGACTAATACATCAGTCAATTAAGTTCGCAACTTCATAACAAATATTGTTCTGAAGCTATTTTCTTGTGGCATTTTAAATTAATTACTATTTATCTGGGAATAAGCCACAATTAAAGGTTAAAATACGTTTATTGACGTTTCAATTTCCACTTCGGAAGTCGTTCTCAAAATACAAATATTTTGTATTTTTGAATTTACTAAACACTTTCTAGTCAATTGGTTATACTTTTTAGCCTCTCTGCTTCTTTCTGTGTCAGAACGCATGTATTGGCGATTTGCGTCTACACCCCGCCATTAATCACTTGTTGGTCGAAGATTAGCCGAATACGCGCAGCGCGCCATCTATATTTCGACATCAGAACTTGTCATTAAAAACGAGGACGGTCAAATTTGACCCCGCCATGATACTTAAGGGTTAAAATCTATAACAAGGATAATAACCAACAGCGAATTTATGATTATCACGAAATATATATTTTTTGTTTATTTAAATCATCTATAAATTTACCAAGTATTTGAGACGGTCAAATTTGACCCCGTCATGGTACTTAAGGGTTAAATTCCATAACAAGGATAATAATCAACAGCGGATTTATATATTTTTTTGTTTATTTCAATTATCTATAAATTCACCACGTGTTTATTAAAATTACACGCGTAATTAAAATCTTAAATAATTCATAAAATTACTTTATTCAATATTAAAATATTAATTAAATCCTAGAAGTACAAAAACCATAATGTGAAGTTTCGCGCTAGTCTACAGCATGATACAACGAACACAAGATATGATACATAATGTTCCAAATCGGTTCACTTCGCGCATGACGTAATCAAGAACCCTTCTTCACGCAACATTTGAATGTAGTTGTATAGGAAAGACTTTTAATTTAATTTTTTTTATGTAATTTGGCAAATTTAATTATAGTAATTATAAAGATAAGATAAAATTGTGTTATTATAATCTTTAATCATAACAAATATTTTGTAGTTAATTTAATTTTATTGAATTTTGGTAGAGTTGTTTTGTTAACATAGATATCATTTATAAAACATATTTTAATTATGTTTTATTGCACATAAATATAGCTTGATCAACTTATACTCCAGAGTTTGATATTTCAGTTGTTTACAAAGATACAAAAAAGTGGTATCTACATAAAAATTGGTCGAGTACGGCTAAAAATTTTAAAATTATTCTCAAGGGTACAAGTTATTTCCACTTCTTAATTTATTAACGATCTCTTTGTAATTTAGATACACAAAATTTGTACGTATATACTAAACTAAACATCAAAATAAATAATGATAAAGTCAATTTTATTTACTTAGATCGGATGAGCTAGCTGGCCATCGAATATGAATGTAGTGAGGTCACACAATATTACACAACGTATTAAACACTCCCTTTTATTCCCAGTTCGTTACGTTAAGACTTCTCATATCTTTTTTTACTTCATTACTCCATCTTGACCTCGGTCTTTCTCTTCATCTTTTGCCTACCAATCTACTAGGTAGTACCATCCTGGGAATTCTAGATGGAATTATTCTCTGCACATGGCCCAAGTCAAAGTCTTTGAACCTTAATTGCCGCTAATATGTTGGGTTCTTGATAGAGATTCGTTAGCTCATTATTTGTTCTTCTTATACATTGTCCATGCAAGTTTTTCCCACCAAAGACTTTGCGCAGTATTTTTCGCTCCCAAACTAATAAGAGCTCTTGTTTTTTATGTGACTCATTTTTCTGAAGGAAACGTCACTATCGGCCTTATGACGGGCTTGTATATCCTTAGTTTTGCTCTTCGAGATATATTTTTGCTTCTTAACAACCTCTTGAGAGCATATATAGCGCTGTTCCCAGAATTTATATTGTGTTACCTTGGCTGTTATCATTGTTATGTACGACCCGAACGAATTGTTTATTTTTGCATTCCCTATACTTTGTTTTTGCTTCATAATTGTTTTCATCAGCTGTATTTTCCTTTTAGCCAAGATTAGAAAGTCATCCGCAAATGCTAAGCAGTGATGTTTTTTGTGGTAGATCAGACTTGTTTTATTAATATTTGCTTCTTTTTCTAATATTATGTTAAACATTATAGATGATAATGGACCTCAAAGCTTTGTGTTACACTATTGTTTATCTTGATTTTATTCGGTCAGTTAATGATGTTGCAATATGTTAAGAGGAAAAACATGGGAAATTAAAAAAGTACATAGATATATAGATTTATTTATGTACATTTTTTCAACATTAAATTCATCAGACATAAAATACATTAAAACCACATAAGAATAAATACAAATACATAGTGAAATTGTCATTCATTATTCAAGTCACATATTCCTCTAACAGTCATTCTTCTCCTTTAAGTTCCATCTTCTATCGAAGGTTGAAAATCATCATGGCTATGCGGACTCTGTTGATTGCCGCTCTATAAAGTTCTGCATCACTGCATTCAAACCATTCTCTGAAGTTATTAAGCCAGGATATTCTTCGTCTTCCCACATTTCGCTTTCCTTGGATTTTCTCCTGCATAATAAGTTGTAATAATGCGTATTTTTCCCTTATCACATGTCCTAAGTACTCAAGTTTTCGTCTTTTAATAGTTAATATTATTTCCGCCTCATTTCCTATCGTTCTACTTACTTCCACGTTTGACATTCTTTGAATCCATGATATTCATAGGATTCTTCTGTAACACCAAAATTCAAAGGCGGCAAACTTATTCAGATGGACTTATTTTAGTGTCCACGCTTCCAAGCCATAAAGAAGCGTAGAGAACACGAAGCATTCTCAGACGTAGTTCTAACCTTATATACCGATAACAAAGAAACTTTTTAAGTTGAATGAATGATGTACGTGCTATTTTAGTACGTATCTTAATTTCTTTGGTTTGGTCTACATCTGATGTTATCCATGTTCCTAAGTATTTATAGTTATTAACACTTTCAATTGCAGTATCTTCAAATAGTCAATTGTATATTTGCATGTGCAGATTTAGTCATGATCATGCATTTAGTTTTCTTTAAATTTATCTTCAGTCCGTACTCATGACAGCGTTCATTAAGGCGTTGCATTACGTGTTCTGTAAATCATTTTTGTTAGACGTAATAGATTTTGACAAGAGCTGTGATCTTGAAAATATCAGGTAAACTTGTGTACTGAATCGGCATGACTTATGGTTCTTGTTAAAAATAGCCATTACCTCTATCCGTCATTATTACTGTATCGTCTGCAAACGTAAGTTATTCAAAACTTCTCCATTTATAGATATACCTTCTATTGCGTCTGAGAGCGCTTCTTGAAATACCGCTTCACTGTAGACATTGAAAAGTAGTGGGGACAGCACGCAACACTGGCGGACTCCTCTCCGTATTTTGATATTTTCGGTGTACTGGCTGTCAACTATTACCTTGGCAGTTTGATTCCAATATAAATTAGATATAATTTTCATATCACAACTGTCAATATTTTTGCTTTTTAATATATCTACAAGCTTTTTATGTTGAACCGTATCAAATGCCTTTTCAAAGTCTACAAAACATAAGTAAATGTCGTGATTCATGTACATGCATCTCTGAGCCAGCACATTTAAGCCGAACAAAGCATCTCTTGTACTCATACCATTTCTAAAGCCAAATTGTGTGTCACTAATTTCATATTCAAGAGTTTTAACAATTCTGCTGTGAATTATTTTCAAAAATGTTTTAAGTGTGTGACTCATTAAAGCTATTCTTCTGTAATCTGAGCGAGTTGTTGCACTTGGCTTTTTGGGAATTGTTACAAAGGTCGATTGCAGCCATTGTCTGGGGATTGTGGCAGTCTGATATATTAGATTAAAGAGTTCAACCATTACATCAATAACATCTTCATCGATGAGTTTTAATAATTTGATGGGCACATCATCTGGCTCAGTAGCTTTATCCTCTTTTGTATTTTTGATGGCATAAATGACTTCTTCTCTTAATATTGGTGGCCTGGTATCCTCGGTGATTTCTAATAACAGTTCTTCTCTATCATCATTAAATAGTTGTTGAATGTAATTGGTCCAGTGACATAATCTCTCCTTCATATCGGTAAGAATATCCCCTTTATTATTTTAAGGATATTCGTTTTTGTACGTTTTCTAGAACCTCTCATTTCTTTGATTTTTTTTGTGTAAATTAAAGCTATCATACTTTTCATCCAGATCTTTTATTTCCTTGCATCTGTCGGAGAGCCACCTCTCTTTTGCCTCTCGAATTTTCTTTCTGATGTTTCTCTGAATTTTTTTGTATTTATTTAGGTCTGTTGCTTTATATTTTCTTCGTTCTTCCATAAGTTCAAGAATTTCTACTGCCATCCAAGGTTTTGTTTTTTCTCCAAGTGATTTGAGGGTTTCTTTTCCAACTGACACAAGGGCATGTTGAATTTTTCCCCATTTTTGGTCAATAGTTAGAATTTCCGCATTATCTTTTTTGACTTTCCTTATGTTTTCGCTTATTTTAAATTTCATTTCCGCATATGTGTTTTCTTGATTGAGACGTCTTGTATCCATAATTTTCTTGGTGCTAGGGCTGTTGACCTTCTTTAGTTTCACTCTTACCGACAAAACAACCGGGTTGTGATCGGAGGATGTGTCCGCTCCTGGATAAGTGTTAGATGATTTAAAGAATTTCTATATCTTCTGTTGACGATAATATAATCAATTTGATTTCTGACTATTTTGTTGTTAACATTCATACGAAATTAAAACTCAATTATTCGCATGTACAGCTACATGAGACAGATACTCATCAATAGGATAGAAACTGTGGTAAATTAAGAATTCTTTAACACTATGTTTAAAATACTTAAAAGATAATTGTTTATATCATATGGATATAGAATAGAATAAAATAAAAATACGCTTTATTGTCACAGAATATTGTACAGTTTTATGGACAAAGTTTACAAAAAGTCAGAAAATAACAATAATTAAAATTTACTTAATTTACATAAATCATTAATATCACAAAATAAAAGATAACAAAATTAACAATCCATTGCAAAGTTTAAATAAATTGCAAATTTCGTAATAAAACATTACTAACTAATAAGTTTCTGCTTACAATACCTAAATATATAAAAATAATTAAGTTACTTGTATATAAAGGTAATATAAAGATTTTAGCTACATTGTCACTATTGCAACAAGCAACTGCACAGCACATTTTGAAAAAGGTACACAACTAGATACACAATGGCAAATAAAAACTAGATACTGAAGAGTAAATATTCATAGATCAGTCGCTATACAAAAAAATTAAATTATGTGCAGGAAACACCAGTAATGATAAAACGTAAACAATCCATATGATTTGATGCCGTACATCAAAGCACTAAAAACAAGCGAACTACAAGTTATACAAGAAAAACTATTAGACAAAATAATAAACTAAACAGCAACTAAACACCACGGATACTGTTTAAGAGACTATAATGCTTTTACTAAAGAAAAAACGAGGTAAATTGCTACAATGTAAAAAAACTCGTTAACTATTATTACAAATAATTATTGGGCTCTTCTTCAATAGCGTTCTTGACTAAGACACACGCCTGGCTCAGCTGTCAAATGTCATGCGCAATATCATACCCTATGTTGATTGTACTATGAGTCTACAGTACCACCTACTGCGTCACTTTTTCTGATTAGATGTAATCTAAGTACACATAAAAATATATAATTTGTAATAAATATACATTGAAAGAGAATAATACATGATTATACTGTTTTAGGTCGAATGTTTGTTATCCTGTTTTATTTTGGATGGGCGTTTTTACCGATGTTTTACTTAAGTTCGTATTTCTTTAAAGTTCCTTCCACTGGTTACACAAGAATGACCCTTGTCAGTATATTTGGAGGTAATACGCACAAAATGGTTACCTTTAGTGTCAATTTATAATAATTGTTGTTTATGTTTTAGGAAACGCTGCATTTCTCGTGGTACAGGTTCTTCAAAGTCCAGGATTAGACCTGCAATACATTGGAAATGCTTTGCACTGGCTCTTCCTAATATTTCCACATTACTCATTGGCAACTGGAATAAATGAAAGTTTTAAAGTATATGCCTACAATTATATATGCGAAACCCTTCTTAAAACTTGCGAGGAACGGAATATTCCCAAAAAAACTTGTTTATCACATAATGAAAGAATTCGTGATATTTGTGAAGGTATGTTAATTCTCTTTACGTTTTATATGAATGGTTTGTGTAGTTCTATAATTTTGATTTAAATATCATCTGAATACATTTTAATAAATTGATTAATGTTTAAGAAAAACATGCTCGGCCACATCGATTGGTAATATTTAGTTAAGCATTTTTTTTCAATAAAAACTTTTAATACAGGGTGTCATATTAAAGTGGCTAATAACATCTTTCGTATTTTAAATATATCATTCTGTAGGTATAGCCGCATGCAGTAAATCCAGTTAACGAAGAACAGTTAAAAGTAATATTCTACATCAAAAGTTCGCATGAGAATTTACCATAAATGTGTTACATTTGCACTCGCCTACTTCTACAATTTTAGCGCTCTCCTATCCATAATTGTTTAGGCAAACCATATCATAGGTCATAAACTGGATCTCTAATCCTATCTCTAAGCTTTAAATCTAAAATAGAATGTATCTCTTCATACCTCTTTGTACTTCCGTGGATAAAGGTTAAATTGTCAAATCCGCGTTTCTTTTTATTTAACAAATTTATTTTATTTTTAGATGCTGATTTGAATTACTTTAAATGGAAGGCACCTGGAATTGCGAGGAACCTTGTTTATTCATTTCTAACAGGCATTATTTTATTTGCGCTTCTTTTGGCCATAGAATATAAACTTTTCTCTAGAATAAAGTATTACTTAACACAAAAGCATTTTACCAAAAAACCTATACCTGTTGAAGACGAAGATGATGACGTTGCAAGAGAACGAGAAAAAATACATGTTGCTACAGAGACTGATATTAAACAAAATTATACATTAGTAGTCAAAGATTTAACCAAATACTATAAGAACTTTTTGGCTGTGAACGGACTGTGCGTTGGAATAAGAAAGTTCGAATGCTTTGGATTGCTTGGAATTAATGGTGCTGGAAAAACTAGTACATTCATGATGATGACTGGTGATACCAGTATCTCATATGGTGACGCCTGGGTAAGTATCCAATAAAAATACACTTCTTTTTCAAATAAAAGAATATATTTGGCTTTTAAGTATGTACTTACATTTAAAAAAAACTATTACAAACAAAACCTGAAACAAATTTTTATTTATCATTTAGTACAAATTTTAAATTATCAAAAAATAAATGCTAAATATAAACGAACCTTTAAACAGAAATGCAGAAACAGTTGGGTCAACTTGTGTCTCAATCTAAACAGACAAGCTCATCCAACTGAAGTATGGGATAGAATTAAGAAAATTAAAAAAAAAAAATTTGTATGTGCACGACAAAAATATCGTTGAAAATTTATTTCATAAAATAGCTCCTTGCTATATTCCTTCTCCAATATATCCCACTAAAGATAAATTCAAATCACATTTTTTTGTCATCTTCTATTAGTATCAATAAACTAACTGCTAATATCAAGTACTATAAGAGATCCTCCCCTGGGATTGATGGTATCAATTATCTTATGATAGGGGAGAGTCACCCAAGTTGGGACAGTTTTTTTTTATAACAAATACTTGAAAATCTATAGATATTAAAAAAAAGTTGAGGTAATAAAATGAAACTTTATTCTAATTATTAACACATTTTAGATATAAACTAAATAAAAAATAAAAAATATGCTTCGTTTTTTGTTATTAAAAAAAAGTGTGAATGTCCCATCATGAGAAACCGGAATCCTAAGATTGTCCGTTGGGTTTCTCAAAAAGGGACATTACTCTATACAACTTCCACAAATAAAATAGAAATCATCCATTACTCCACAAGACTCATGAGCCCAATTTGAACATATTTTGCAGTTGTACCAGTCTTCACTACTCTCTGCGTACTTCTTTCCACATACAATGCAGTTTGAATCATCTTTAGTTGAAGTGACGACTGTGATATTGCTAATATTTGCATTTCGAGCGCTGTGGTCCATAACTACAGTTCGTTTCACAGATTTAACCTTGTTAGTAGGGATTGTGGATTGCAACGTCTCTAATTCATTTTTATACGGCGATTCTGTGAGTATCGTGGATTTCAGAGAATGTCTAGAAGAAGTCTTACCTTTCTTTTTCTGTGCCTTTGGTAGCGGACTAATATCAGTCACTTTTACCTTGGATGTCGGAAATTGGATAGGAATGATTTGGCTTCTCTGTATCGGTCTGTTATCTTCGGAATCGCCATCTTTAGGTGACCTTAAAACAGACTGTTTTGAGGTTGAAGGAATCGGATTATCGTACATTTCAACTTGATTTACGCCTTCGGTATGAGCCATCATTACGGGTAATTTATTGACCTGTGATGTAGTTTCATTGTCCACTGATTGTTCCGTCGTTTTAGAGGGAGCGAATTCGCAGTCTTGAAATACATCTTCGTTAAAAGGCCAAATTCCGGTTACTCGGAATCCATTTGTCGCTATCTGTACAGAAGATGCCTTTGAGAATGCTTCTGCAACAGCCCCTGAGATTTGATATATTCCAAATGTACGACCACAATGATTTTTTAGCCATCTAGTAAGGTACAAATCATAATAACTCATAAATGATTTAAAATACGAAACATCTAGGGTTGCATTTTATGCGTACAGTGTGGTGGCAGGCATAATAAAATAATACCATTCTCGCGACAGAAGTTTATAACGTCTAAACTTTTTGTATGTGAACAATGGCTGTCCAAAATAATAAGAATTTTGCACTCCTTTGAAGGTCTGGTTTGTTGTGCAAAATATTTTATGAATTTTAAAAAAACATCACGATCCATCCATCCTTTGTCCTGTGGAAATGCCGGACTACCGTTAGGTGCATTGTCCATCAGCTCTGGTTTTATTTTCTTTTCTGGGAAATATAAAAGCAAGCGCAAGAATATAGTGACATTAACTCCTCTTTCGGCACTTGTTAAACCTCCCACTTGCTTTTTACCCCTCTGAGCAAGAACTTTAGATAATTTTTGGACGGTGGTCACTCCGGTCTCATCAATATTCCAGATTCTATCTGGAGTGAGGTGATGTTTTATTATAAATACTTTCCAGGTTGTTGAAAAAACTTTGGACTGCATTCTTGTTGAATCCTGTAGCTCTAGCGTATGAGGTTGCTTCTGGTTTTCTCAGAGAAATATTTCTATGTCGACTCAAAAACCCATAAACCCACTTTTTGGAGGCCATTCGAGTATCTTTATTAAAATTGTTAACAATATTATTGGCTTGGGCAAAGTCAAATGCCAGACAACGAAGTTCTTTATAAGTGATTCCAAAAAATCGCTTTTCCATTTCAAGAATATGATCTAAAATTTCGTGTTCCTGTTCAACTGAGAATATTTGCCTAAACCGACCAAGATATTTGTCATTTTCGGTCACGATTTTATTTTTGTTTGTAACTCGTCTTTGAAGAGTACTTTTAGGAATATTATATCTGTCAGCAGCTTCTCGAAGCGATAGTTCGTTATTCCGAACTTTTTGTACAGCTAGAATCATATTTTGAACGGACCAGTTTCCACGATCAGTTTTTCTTTTGTAATAGGAATTCGGATTTCTATTTCGCATCTGTAAAAGAAAAATATATCAGTGCCACTTACGAGATATAGAGTTCACTGAATAAAACATTTTTTAATGACACATTATCTTTACTTAGCTATAATCAACGTTAGAATATTATGACCTCCTTGGGTATAATCCAATTACTGAACCCCTACTTATAAATGTTTTTAGATGAAATTCTTAAAATCCGTCTGTAACACCACATCTGGAATACCTCGAGTTTTTTTAAATAAGCTTAGGAAAGTATACTCTACTCCGTATAATAACGTAGAAAATACATAGCATCTAATGAGAGAGATTTTGGTAGCAAGTGGTAAATCGTGACTTCTGAAAAGAGACTTCATCATTATGAACGCCAATCTCGCTTTTCCTATGCGTGGTTTTATTTCACTGGAGTGATCACATTGGCTGTTAATGTTGGTACCAAGGTATGTGTTGACTCTGTCAATTGGATGTTGGTTAACCAAAAGCTGTGTATTTAATATTTCGCGCTTACTGACTACCATGTACTTTGTTTTCTTCATATTAAGATCAAGTCCGTGTTCTTTACTTATATCTGATATACGCGACATTATTCTTTGCAAATCGTCCAGACTATCTGTAAAAAATACTGCGTCATCGGCATATCTAATGTTGTTTAGATGCATTCCGTTGACTAATATGCCTTCTTGTAGTTCTCCCAGCGCTTGCTTGCAGATATATTCAGAGTATATATTAAATAACACCGGGAATAGAATGCATCCTTGCCTTACTCCTCTATCTATGAAGACTGCCTCTATCAATTGGTCATCCACTTTAATATTGGCTGTTTGGTTGTAATATAAATTATAGATGATTCTCAAGCCCTATCATCTAACCCCACTTCTTTCAAGATGTTTATAAGTTTATCATGCTTTACTCTATCAAATGCCTTTTTGTAGTCAGTCGATAAAACAAGTATACACATCACAGTTAACATCTCTGCATCTTTGCATAAGCACTTGGACAGCGAATAGAGCCTCTCGGGTGCCTAAGAAATCGCGGAATCTAAACTGAATCCATGATACTTGTTCTTCGCATTTTTTTATATATTCTGCCATGTATCACTTTCAAGAAGGTTCTAAGTAAGTGGCTCATTAGGCTGATTGTTCTGTAATTTTGAAATTGTGTCAAAACATGTCTTAATAATTTGTAAATATAGGATACCATATACAACATACAATGAATTAGACAAAGAAATATGTATTACAACAAATAGAAAGAAGGAAGATCTTAAATAAATCTAACAAAAGGGGAACCGACGAATATAGAGAACTAAATAGGCAGATTAGAAAAGGAATTAGACAACAAAAAAGAAAAGAAAACGAAAACTTAATAACAACTATTGAAAAAATAAGAGTATGAAATGCCTCAGACCGACACTAGGACGACGTCAGATTATATCATTAATGGAAAATACGAAAATAAAATCACAAGTAGAGAAAAATACTGACACGAATAGAAGAATTTTACACAGAACTTTACAGATCACATCAACAAGATGATGAGATGAGACTAGCACGGAAATTAATAAAAAATGTTGGATCAGAAATAATGCCAAAAGTAACAATTTCAGAGGTAACTACAGCATTGGAAAACATGAAGAGAAATAAAGCTGCAGGAGAAGATAGTATTATTACAGATATGATATTAGAAGGAGGTAAGGAACTAATTGCAATTGTAACTAAGCTTGTGGACAGTTGTTTACATCAGGGCAAAGTCCCTAAGAGCTGGAACAACTCTAAAAGTAATCTTATTACACAAGAAAGGTGATAGTCAAAAATTGGAAAACTACAGACCATCAGCCTACTGTCACACCTGTTTAAAATACTCACCAAAGTCATAACTACTCGACTAACAAGGAAATTAGACGAATACCAACCATATGAACAGGCAGGTTTTAGAAAAGGCTATTCAACTTCCGATCACCTGTTAACCACAAAAATATTAATAGAAAAATGTAACGAATACAAGTTTCCAGTTTTCCTAGCATTTGTAGCCTACGAAAAAGCTTTGATACCATAGAACACACGGCCGTAATAAACGCAATGCAAAATTGTAGAATCGACAGCAGATATATTAACTTAATAAGAACTATGAACCAAGCTACAGCTACATACTACCTAAATGAAAATGAACACACGAACCCTGTACTATTAAACAGGGGAGTCAAACAGGGAGATACTTTATCACCCAAACTGTTCACCTTAGTTTTGGAGGACGTTTTTAAAAACCTAAATTGGAAATATAAGGGAATAAACATTAATGGCCGCTACCTCAGTAATCTACAATTTGCAGATGACATAATCCTGTTAGCTACTGACCTACAAGAACCACGCAACCACCACCTTCCACGCGATGGAAAGAGCAATGCTAGGTATATCACTTAAGGACAAGAAAACAAACACATGGATAAGACAGAAAACCAAAGTCACCGATGTGGTGCAAAAATCATTAAAGTTGAAATGGGAATACGCTGGACATGTAGCTAGGAGCGATCTCAACAAATGGCACAGATCAATTTTAACCTGGAGACCATACCAACACAAAAGACCTAGAGGCAGACCTCCTATGAGATGGACAGATGATCTGAAAAGGACTGCCGGGAAAAATTGGCTACAAGTAGCGTACAATAAAAAACAATGGAAAGGAAGACTTGAAGAGGCTTATGTTCAGATGTGGACGTGAATGGCTAGACGAAGAAGAAGAAGAAGGATACCATATTAGATTGTTTGGAACTCGGATTATTTATCTTTCAATTTTAAACTCTTTTTCAATATATAGTTTTTTTCTTCTCACATAATATTCAAGATATATGCATGTTTTGTTTTTCAGGTGAATGGCAAGAGTATCAAACAACATTTGGAAGAAGTTCAAAAAACAATCGGATATTGTCCACAATTTGATGCCTTACTCGACGACATGACAGCAGAAGAGTCGATTATTATGTTTGCTATGCTAAGAGGTTTACCATTCAGAGATACTTTTAACATAGCTGAATATTTGTCTAGAGAATTCGATTTTACCAGACATTTAAAAAAGAAAGTAAAAGAGCTAAGCGGTGGAAACAAGAGAAAATTAAGTACAGCGATTGCGTTAATTGGGGATCCTCCTTTACTGTATCTAGATGAACCAACTACCGGTAAGTTAATACAAGTAAATTAAATTTTATCAGATTCACTATTTAATATAGCTTGAACTTTATTTACTGTTATCTTATTAGATTTTACTTATAACTTGGAGATTTCGCTCAAATGTTGACTATTGCAAAATTGTCGCAAATATACTCAAAGGAAGGTACCCTAATAGCACACGTACGTCCAGTGGACGTCCATAGTACGTCCCTCGTAAACTTTAGGGATGTCCCTCGAACGCTCAATTTGGTCCCAAGCACGTCCTTTTAACGTCCTATATTGGTTCGAATGTACTGTGCGCTGTGCTAAACGTCCTATGAACGTCCATTTAAGTTGGACGTACAGAAACGTTAATTGAACCTTATCGAATGTCCATAATAATTATCTCGTAAATTACTGGACATAATTATACAAAATTTGAGATACGCCTATTTTGGGATACGGAGATTCCATTTTTGGTATTTGCAATGTTGCCAGATTTTCAGTTTCTCTTATATTACTAGTAACTTTGGTTTTTCAAATATATCACCCTGTATATTCAGTCATTATTGGAATTTCCTATTAAATACGAGTTCAACCATATGTAACACTTATGATTTTATGTAGTCTGGAAGGTCTTAAATACGTAAAACAGAAGTCTGGCAACGCCTAAATTGTTTCAATACATTTTTTAATACTAACTATTTTCAAATACATTAAAACGTAATAATTGATAGTTTAGAATATTTTTTAACATAATAGTTACGTTATTAAGTGTTCAAAATGTGCTCCATTTGTGAGTTGACAGCACTCTAATCGATGGTAGAATGCGTCTACCACATTTCTCCATGATTGTCTAGAAATTATTCGAGATTCATCGATAATTCATTGCCTTAGCTATGCAAGACTTGCTGGTTAAGTTTTGTAAACTGAATTTTTCAAGTATCTCTAATAAAAATAATCTTTAGGATTGAGATCGGGTGAACGTGGAGGCCATTCAATTCTACCTTGTCTACCAATTTATCGTCCGGGAAATATCTCATCAACATAACGCCGAACATTTACACCAACTATCTGACGTTAAATTTCGTTTGATAAAAAATGGCCCAATTAAATAAGTACCTACTATAACTGACCATACATTTAATTTTTGTGGTCTTTGAGTATGGTTTTCAGGCATTCAGTGTGAATTTCACACGAGTTAGCTATTCAATACGAGTTCAACCATATGTTTACTTGATTTATGTAGTCTGAAAGATCTTAAATACATAAAACATTAAATATTTATAATGGAGAATGCTGTGATTTTGACATTTGTTCATCATTTAAATTATGAACTAAAGTTGACAGTAGTTGTGGTTCAAAAAGTTCTGCAATTTAAATTGCTTCTCTAAAATGCCGTTCTCTAAACCGTTCTCCTATTTATAAGACGACGGTACAAACAACTGTGAGGCGATTTGAGGAATCTGGAGAAGTAAAAGATAGATACCGATCAGGTTGACGGAAACGATTTATCAATGACAACAAAACTTCAGATATAATCAAAGTTTTGTTGAAAATCCACACACATCCCCAGGCAGGGTTGCACAAGTACATGATGTAGGTCATTCTTCAGTCTTACGTTTATTACGTAAAAATAAATTTAAATCATACAAAATTAACTTATTGCAAGAATTAAGTGAAGATGACTTTGGTCGTAGATTAGAGTTTACTGAGGTAATGATGGATAAAATTGAAAATACATAATTAAAATTTCGTTAACAGAATATGTTTTTCCGATTAAGCAACTTTTACACTGTGTGGAAGTGTAAATCGACACAATTTAAGGTACTGGTGTGACGTAAATTCACACTGAAGACTGAATGCGTAAAAACCATACTCAAAGACCACAAAAATTAAATGTATGGTCAGATATAAGTAGTAGTTACTTATTCAATTGGGTCATTTTTTGTCGAAAGAAATTTAACGTCAGATAGTTGGTGTAAATGTTCGGCGATATTTGGATGAGATATTTCCTGGACGATAAATTGGTAGACAAGGTAGAATTGAATGGCCTCCATGTTCACCCCATTTCAATCCTAAAGATTATGTTTATTAGGGAGACTTGAAAAATTCAGTTTACAAAAATTAAATTAAAAATTAATTTTTGTTATTGGATAATCAAAAATAAAAATTTTAATAATAAAAAAACTCAATTAAAAATTTTCACGAAATGTTCGCTGTTACCCGAAATGTCGGGTAATAATAAACATGATAAGGGTAATGGCGAACAGTATTACCTATTAACAAAAATCACATTTATAGTTGTCCGGTGTGTCCGAGCCGCTGCATAATTTATGCACCCATCCACCACAAATAATGCAACGGAACCAAAGTTCGCTTTTCCCGAACTCACCACAAATTAAACAATATTCTCCTTCATTACAATCGTCGGTATTAATATTGTCATTGTCATCAGATTCATAATCTTTATATGATGTCGAATCTTCCTCTTCGCTTGAAGATTGTAGTACTTTTCTCTTTGCAGTTTTATTTTTCTTTTTAAAAAATTTTTGTTTTTCAATTTCTTTTTCCATTTTTTGTTTCCTTCTAAGCTCCTTTTGTTCGAGTTCTAATTTCAAAGGCGTTGAGGTTAATATTTCGGATCTTTGTTTTTTTCTTCTACCCTTCTTCGGAACAGATATCTTTTGTTTTTCTTTCGCAAGATATCGCTGAATGAAACTTAACTCAGGATGCCTTAACATGAATCCATATAACCAGTCTTTACCTGCTTCTTGTTTTCCTCCGTTAAAACTATGTTTTAAGTTTAATTTTTCTGCACAGGCGAAGGCCTCTTTTCGCAACTGAATTGGGGTTAATCCATAAAATATTTTAGATAACGTTAGTAACTGACGACTCATTTCTTCTTCCTGTTCATTTGAAAAGAGAGTGTTTGCACCCAGCCTGCCTTTGTAAAAGCCTCTAGAGACTCTGTTTTGTAATATTGTAACAGGTATATTAAATTGGCGTGCAGCTTCCCTTAGGCCATAACGTCTTTCTTCAATTGCCTTTAGAGCAGCTTTCATTTGACCACCAGTCCATGAAAATTTGTTGGTACTTCGTTTCCGTTTAAAAGGCATCTGCAAAAGATACAAATTGTTAAATAAGCAAAAGAAAAGCAAAAATGTAAAATATCTAAGCCAAATTATTAAAAGAGTAAACGCGAACACTTGGCGGGTAATCGCGAACATCTGTTCGTGATTACCCGATTTGGAAATGAATATGAAGAAAGATGAACGAAACAATCATAATATCAATGCATTTAACTTCTTCGTAATAGGACAATTTTATAGGTTAAATAATAGTAAGTTAACTAACTCTAACAATTTAAATGAAACCATCAAGTGTTTAGGTACATACCATATTTTCTGAATTGCTAAAATTGTAGTGCAAGCACCAAAAACAAATAAATCGCTGTTCATTCAATTCCACAAATACGGGGCAACTGTGTATCTATGCCACCACGTGCAGACTAGTAGGAAGCTCGAAATGAAGTTTACAACGGAATGATACAGATGACGTACGCATGTATTCTGTGATGTTCGCAATCACCCGCTGTTCGCTATTACCCTTCGTTCCCCTAGTTATTATTATAATATTATATTTCATTTACTATTTTTAAACAACCTACTTAGTTTTCTATTTATTTCTAGGTATGGACCCTGCTACGAAACGTCATCTCTGGAATGCCCTCTGTAAAATTCGAGACAAAGGAAAATGTATAGTTCTTACATCGCATAGCATGGAAGAGTGTGAAGCCCTCTGTACCAGAATAGCCATAATGGTAAACGGAAATTTCAAATGTCTCGGGTCTACGCAGCATCTCAAACACAAATTCGCCGAGGGATATACTTTGACGATAAAACTAAAGAAAATCTCAGAGAGTTCCAGCGAAGGACTCTTAGAAACTGAACCTATAGAAAAGTTCATTAGCCAAAATTTCCCTAGAGCGAAGCTTCGGGAGAGACACCAGGAGTTATTAAATTATTATATTACTGATAAGTCGGTGCCTTGGTCCAAGATGTTTGGCATCTTGGAGAAGGGAAAGAAAAGTGATCTCAATATAGAAGATTATTCATTAGGACAATGTAGTTTAGAACAGGTAAGAGATACATCTATAGAGATATTACAAAAGTATTTTTTTATAGCCCTTTTTCTATCCGAATTGTCGAATAAAGGCCTCTCCCATTTCTCGCCATTCATCCCTGTTGTGTGATAGGCGTTTCCAAATTGGTCCTGCGACTCTTTTGATATCGTCGCTCCAGCGCATTTGAGGTCTTCCTCTTGGTCTCTTCGCACCGTACGGTCGCCAGTTTCCGACTTCTTTGTTCCATCTACCATCTTAGAGACGTTCGTTGTGTCCAGCCCATTTCCATTTTAATTTAGCTGCTTGTTTCGCGGCGTCCTTTATTTTTGTTTTGTTCCGGATTGCTTCGTTCGTTTGTCGATCTATTAGTGAGATACCAAGCATCTGTCGTTCCATGGCTCGCTGAGTTTTTCGAATCTTGTCCATGATCTTTTTGGTGAATGTCCAGGTTTGAGCTCCGTAAGTGAGAACGGGAAGGATACAAGAATCGAACACTTTGGTTCGAAGGTTTTGGGGTATCTTTTTGTCTTTCAGTATGTATGAGAGTTTTTCTTACTTGTCTGCTTATTTCGGTAGTTTGGTTTTCTTTGTTTACCTTGATATTCTGACCCAGATATATGTATTCTTCTACATGTTCCACTTTTGTTCCTTAGATGGTTATCGTCGGTTGATCATCTTTATTCGACATTAGCTTAGTTTTACTTAGATTCATTTTCAGTCCTTTTTTATGGATTCCGTATGAAGCTCATCGATCATCGTCTTCAGTTCTTTCCAGCTGTCGGCTATTAGTACTACGTCATCTGCATATCTTAGATGGTTTAAATACTTTCCGTTTATCGATAGTCCCTTCGTTTCCCAATTTAGTGATTTAAAGATGTCTTCAAGTGCGGCAGTAAATAGTTTTAGAGATATGGTGTCTCCCTGTCTTACTCCTCGGTTGATTTTTATTGGCCTCGTTTTCATTCCGTTATCCATCGTGACTACCATTTCAGCGTGTTGATATATATTATGTATTAATATCCTATATCTAGAATCTATTCTGCTGTTGACCAGTGCTTCCTCAATAGCCCATAATTCTATGCTGTCAAAAGCTTTCTCGTAGTCTATAAATGCTAAACAGATTGGTAAATTGTATTCGTTAACTTTTTCTATTAGGACCTTTAGTGTGTGAAGATGGTCACATGTACTGAACCCTTTTTAACATCGGGCTTGCTCTACTGGTTGATATACATCGAACTTTGTTGTCAATCCATTTGTAATTATTTTTGTGAATGTTTTATAAAGTTGTGATAGTAGTGATATTGGACGATTATTTTTCAGATCTGTATTGTCCCCTTTTTTGTGTATTAATATTGTGTTAGCCTTTGGTATGTTTCCTTCAAATAGGCATTTATTAAAAAGTATTTTGAGGTACCTGATGACTTCTTCTCCGCCTTCTTTCAACATTTCTGCCAGAATTCCATCACTACCCAGAGCTTTATTTCTTTTCAATTCTTTAATTGCATTTTCTATTTCTACTTCGCTTATTTCGGGCATTACTTCAGAATTTACGTTTGTTATTTGTCTTTTCAGATTTTGCTTTGAAGAGTCGGGGGGATCGTTTCTTGAGCTAAGAACTCAGTATAGAAGTTTTCAACTATGTTTGATATCTGGGCTTTGCTTGTTTCTAGTTGGCCTTGTTGATTTTTCATAGTTATAATATTTTTCTTTCCTGATTTCGGTTTGGTATATTTCAGACTTCGCTTGGTGCTTGGGCAGTTTTTAATTTGCTAGCATATTTTTCTTTATCGACTTTTAGCTTTTCTGTGTCTATTTGTATCGTGTTATTAAAGTTAATTTTACGTTTGCTATACTTATTCCTTAGTTTAGCTCTAACCATTCTGTGATCACTACCCAGAGACACATTATTTATTACTGTTACATCTTCTACGATACCTTTCTTGTTACACATGATGTAATCGATTTCGTTCCTTGTTTTTCCGTCTGGTGATAACCACGTCCACTTTCTTTGCGGTTTTTCTTATAAAATATGTTTATTACGAAATATTTGTTGGTATGTAGGAAGTTAACCAGGGTTCAAAAGTTTATCACTGTTTTAATATAACTAATATATTTAATATAAACAATAAGCAATGCGTACATATTCCATTGCACTCCTTTGGGACGGAGTTACATTCATCTAAAACAAGTGCAATAAACGACGTAGGGGATAAATGTTATAAATATATCCAAATTGGTCTGGAAGGTCGTAATGATTGCTATTAAAGTTTTTGCATAAATATTTATAAGCTCTGCTGATCCCTGTTTCGCGGGAATTATTCCGACTTTTCTTAATTCTCTTTTCTCTGCCCCCTCCTTTACAAGTTCTTATTTGGTTTTGTCCGATTGGTGATTAACAGAGTTTTGATTTAAAAGTATAGAGAAATGCATAGAAGCACTTAAAAAGTATAAAAATTTTTTGAAAAAAAAAACAGTTTATTATACAAAACCTGCTTTTGTAAACACTATGTTGTTTTCTATTGAATTATTTTTAATTGAAATGGGTGTTTAATTCTCTTTTAGGACTTTTTAGTTTTACTACACACATCGGTAATATATTTTGCAATGACATTTGTTTCGATACTGTTGACTTTCTTTGTCTTAGCCTTCTGTCGTCCATGTTTGGACATAGGCCTATCCCAACTCCTTCCATCGGTCTCTATCCTGAGCAACATATTTCCAATTTGTTCTGGCTAATTTTTTTAATATCATCAACATATCTCATCTGTGGTCTTCCTCTTGGTCGTTTACTTTCGTAAGGTCTCCAATGTTGTATTGTAGTATTCCAACGTTGGTTTTTCTGTCTAGCGGTGTGGCTCGCGAAGCTCCATTTAAGTTTGGCAATTTTTGTTGTTATGTTCTCTTCTTTTGTTTTGGATCTTACCCAGTCGTTTCTCTTTTTATCTGACAGTCGTATACCTAACATTGCTCTTTCCATTGTTCTTTCTGTTGTGGCTAGTTTATTCATGTTTGCCTTGGTTAGAATCCAAGTTTGACATCCATATGTGATGATAGGAAGGATGCATTGGTTGAACACTTTGCTCCTCAAGTATTGGAGTATTTTGCGGTTCTTAAGTATCACACTAAGTTTTCCAAATCCTGCCCATGCTAGTCTTGCTCATTTAGTAATTTCCGCATTTTGGTTCTCTTTGCCAAGTCTCAGGATTTGGCCTAGGTAGATATATTCCTGGATTTGTTCTATCTCACTGCCGTTTATAGTTATATGTCTGGGGTCATCTGTGTTTGTCATTATTTTTGTTTTTTTCATATTCATTTTTAGGCCGGCGTATTGGGAGCTGGCTGCTAGTTCCCCCAACATAATTTGCAGTTCCTAAAATGTGCTCGCTATAATCACTATGTCGTCAGCGAATCTGAGGTAGTTTTGAAGACGTCTTGTAGGGCTTGGTTGAAAAGCTTTGGCGATATTACGTCTCCTTGTCTTACTCCTCTCTTAATGGGGATGAGATTTGTATTTTCGTCTAGTTGTACTATCATAGTTGCATTTTCATATATATTATGTATTAGTTGCCTATATCTCGAATCTATTCTACAATTATAGCTTGTTCTATGACACACATCTCGATACTATCAAACGCCTTTTCATAGTCGACGAAGGCAAGAAACAGGGGTAGTTGGTATTCATTTGCCTTCTCTAGCAATGTTCTCATTGTCAGCAGATGGTCTAATGTACTATATCCTTTGCGGCAGCCAGCCTGTTCAACCGGTTGGTAATTATCCATTTTGTAGGTTAACCGGTTCTTAATAATTCTCATAAATAGTTTGTATACTTGACTGAGCAACGATATAGGTCTATAATTCTGTAGATCACATTTGTCCCCTTTTTTGTGTAAGACTATTACTAGACTCTCGTTCCAGTCTTTAGGGATCTGGCTATTATGGAGACATTTATTAAATAGCTCTGTTAGTACAGGAATTGTTAATGTCATGCTTGTTTTCAAGAGCTCGGCAATTATACCGTCGTGTCCTGGAGCTTTATTATTTTTTAATTCTTTTAAAGCTCTTTCTATTTCGTATCCCTTTATATTTGGTAGTACTTCTGATCTCACGTTTTTTATTTTTCTTTTGACGTTCTCCTTTGTTGTTTCATTAGGCTGGCCTTGCGAGCTATACAAGGATGTGTATAAGTCTTCGACAATATTTGTTATTTTATATTTGTCCTTTTCTACCTTATTGTTGGCGTCTTTAATTTTAATGATTCTTTGAACTCCCAGTGCGGGTCTTAGACATTTTAAGCCTTTGTTGTTTTCAATGACTCGCTCTAGTAAGTTCTCGTTCCATTTTTGTATGTCGCGTTTTAGTTTTTTTCTAATTCTTTTATTAAGTTCCCTATATTTTTGAGTATGGCGTTTGTTTTGCGCTAGTAGTTGTCTTCTTTCCGTCATTAGCTGTTTAGTTTCATTGCTAATTTTGTCTTCTTTAGTCCTTGTTTTCTTTGCGACCTGTAGTCCTGCTGCAAGAAGGTTTTTATTTAGGTTTTTAATAATCTCGTCAATTTGATCTTGATTATGTGAAGGATCAGATTCAAACTTATCCGCTAAGACCTCTCGGAATTGCTCTTCATTTGTTCTTAGTTTAAAGTCATCTATCCTCGTTGTTTTTTTAAAAATCCTTTTTCTCTCTTCTTTCATGGTAATATTTATTTTTGCTCTGACTATACGATGGTCACTATCCGTTGTTACGTTGTTTATTGTTGTGACGTCTTTAAATATTCCTTTGTTGTTTGAGAGAAAATAGTCTATTTCATTTTTGGTACTTCCGTTAGGTGCGACCCATGCGACCGTGCGACTTTCTGTTAGGTTTCTTTTTGTAGAAAGTATTCATAACATACATGTTTTCTTGTTCCAGGAATTTCATTTATTTCATGTTCCATTGTATTCAGGGATTCTACAGTATTCACTACCTTCCCTCGCTCAACCGTTTCGGTCCCTCTCTGTTGTCTCTTTCTCCATCGTTTAGGCCTCTCTTACTCATGAAGTCGTCTACTTCGTTTATCCATTCGGTTATTCTCTTTATCCATCTGCTGTCGTTAGTTCTTACATACCCATACCTTTTAGTCTTTTTTGTTCTATATATGTTAGTATGTCTGTTTCTATTGATGTTCTTTGCTTTATTTCGTTATTACTTCTCCTATCCATTCTTGTTACTCTGCAGCATCTTCGCAGTCATCCCATCTCTGTTGTTACTATCTTAATGCCATTTTTATTGTTTAAAATGGTAGAATTAAACGGCCATTTATTTACCTAATTTAGTAAATTCTAGTTCAATTCGAAGGACCACTTACTGGCGTGGTAAATAAGAACACAAGCAGTTCAAACAATACGTAATTTAAAAATTGAATGTTACTAAAACTAAGTTAATCTCTATCTCAAGTTTTAGCGCAAGTTCTTTATTGAAATAGCCGATCACTGTCTATACACTGGTCCGCGATACACTACAAACACTAGCACTGATACAGAATAAATATTACTACTAATTATCACTACCAATTTTCTTATATATAAATAAACTTCATAAATAATGAGCGTTCAGCTTTTAACTCTAAGCTATGTAACGATAACTAAAATGCGAGAGATAAAACTCTAAAAACAAGAAGCGACCAGCTCATCTGGGATACAATTTGATACTGATACGCGAGAATCTAAAAACTCTTAAACTAAAAATGCGTCGAATTGGATCGAATTCGAAACTAAAAACTAACTAATATGCGAGAGCGACCAACTAAGCTGGGGTACAATATTATACTGACTTAAAAGTCCGATTTTCAATACCTGACTATTGCAAGGGATTTGCGAGGGTCGATGGACAACTTTGATATTTCTATACAGACGTAGGTAAAACTGACCTTTTGGATCCTTGTCTAACAAGGAAATTTTTGGAGTTGTTTGGAGAAAGCTAATCTACGGTAGATTGTAAAACTTGTAAGTTAATTGCTACCAGCAAAACTTGGATACATTTCTTACAGAAATTTATCCAATATTCCCTGGTTTTTTTGGAGGTGTTACTCCTGTGTCCCTCTTTTTTATCTGAGTTTGGGATGGGCTGCATCGGTAATAGAGCTACTCAATTCATCCCATACTAATACAGGCAGAGTTACATATATTATAATAGGTAATAGCTCAAATGTGCTTTTAACCACATTGGATTTATTTTATATTGGAGAAATGCATTTGTAGACATTAGTGAAGTTAGGAACCGGTACGCACATTCGATATTTTTCTAGACGGAAAATATTTAAAGGGATACAGAACAGTTTAAAATCTGAATTACCAGAAATGTGCACATTGAAAGTATTTTATTCCTAACGACGAAATACAAAAAAATGTAAAAAGATGTAAAAGTCCTGAAACTCAGCCAGTTCACAAAGTACTTATTTTTTGTACATTAACTGATGCACTATTGATAACTTCCCTACTATACAATGTATTTGTATACAAGCTCAGAAGTGGCAACCGCTAACCGAAAACGAAAATCCAAAATAAGTGTAGAATCACAAAACATGCTGAAACAAAGAAAATATCTTCTGAAACAAAACAAAAGAGACACTGCAGAATTTAAGGAACTTAATCGAGTATTAAGTCGAGTTAATAATCGAGTATAGAACAAATCATAGAGAAAAATCGAAGTCTTAAATGCATCAAACCGAAACTAGGAAAGAAAAACATAATAACGATTAAAAATTATCAAGGACAACTAGAAAAAAGTAAATCTGATATTGCAAACTCAATTCAAAAGTTCTACGCCAATCTGTACTGTTCCAGAAATGATCCCTCTAACTCTTCAGATAACAAATGTTAACTCAGGAGTGATGCCCGAAATAAGCCACGAAGAAATCGAAAAAGAGCAGTAAAAGAAATAAAAAGGAATAAAGCTTCTGGAAGCGATGGATTTCAGGAAATGCTGAAGGAAGGCGAAGAAGAAGCCATCACATATCTAAAAATATTATTTAATGTCTTTTAAAAAGCAACATACCCGAACAATGGAATACTGCTAAAACAATACTAATACACAAAAAGTGAGACACCACAGACCTGAAAAATGATCGACCAATTTCACTTCTTTCACAACTTTTCAAGACCTTTACAAAGATTATTACAAACATGTTAACAATTAAATTTGACAGATATCAACCAGTAAAACAAGCCGGATTTAGAAAAGGGTATAGCACCTGTGACCATCTATACACTTTAAAAATCCTATTAGAAAAGACTAACAAATACAATCTCCCATTATGTCTAGCTTTTATAGATTATGAAACACCTTTTGATAGTGTAGAAGTGTGGGTAATAGAAGAAGTATTAGTCAACAATCGGATCGACTCCAGGTACAGAATACTTCTTCTTCTTCTTTGGGTGCCGTCTTCAATGAAGGTTGGCGATAACCTCAGCAAAATCATTTCTGTCCCTGGCTTTTCTTATTAAAGATTGAGAATCCAAACCAGTCCACTCAATGTGGACTGGTTTGGATTGGTTTGGATTGGAATGTTCTTCAACCAGGACGCCTGCCGTCTACCAGGACCACGTTTTCCTTCTACCTTCCCCTCTATAAGAAGCTGCAGTAGCTGGTATTTCTCATTTCTGTATATGTGTCCCAAATATGAGGTTTTCCGTGTTTTCATTATTTTTAAGAGTTCTCTGTCGATACCCATCTTGTGTAGGACCTGCTCGTTGCTCATATGCGCTGTCCAGGGGACTTTCAGCATCCTTCGAAATAACCACATTTCAAAACTTTCCAAACGCCTGAGTGAGTTGATTTTGAAGGTCCAGGCCTCCATTCCATGTAGTAAGGTGCTGTAAACGTAACATTTCAGCATTCGGTATCGGATTTTGAGATTGAGTGTTTGGGACGTAAACATTTGTTTCATTTTTAAAAAGATATTTCTTGCTTGTTCAATTCGCGATTTTATTTTTATGTCTGGATCTATATCTTTCGTTATCCAGCACCCTAGATATCGATATTTCTCGACATTTTCGATAATGTTACCATTCACGTTTAAAGCCATGGGTGGAGGGATGGATGTTTTGGAGACAATCATTGTTTTTGTTTTCTTGACGGTAATGCTGAGGCCGTATTGTTCTCCGATCGATCTGACGCGATCTAAGAGTGTCTGGAGATCCTGTGCGCTCTCTGCAATTAGGACCGTGTCGTCGGCGTATCGTACATTATTTAGAACTCTGCCGTTAATTTTAACACCTTCTCTTGATTGCTCTAGTGCTCGTGCAAAGATTTCTTCCGAATATATATTGAAAAGTAGTGGTGATTGTACACACCCCTGTCGTACACCTCGCTTGAGATTGAATATTTCTGTGTCACCGGCTTCTGTTCTAACTGCTGCAGTTTGGTTAAAGTACAGCGTTTGGATAATTTTAAAATCGTTCTCGTCTAGTCCCTTTTTGTGAAGGCAATACATCAGCTTATCATGAATACTAATTACATAATACTAATACATAATATTTACGAACAAGCTGAAATGATTGGTAATGGAATCGAAACAAGACCAGTAAAAATCAACCGAGGAATAAGACAAGGGGACACAATATCTCCAAAATTATTTACAGCTGCGCATAGAAGATATTCTTTAAGTCAATGGACTATGAAAATAAGGGAATCCCTATTAACGGAAGATACTTGAATCATCTTAGATACGCAGATGATGTAGTACTAATAGCCGATACGTGGAATGCACTGAATAGGATGATTGTGTCACCGCGGGGGAATAAATAGGGGTCTAACATCCTTCTATTGCCTCGGGTGCTCTGTAGAGGGCTTCGGAGACGTCAACGAAAGCACCTCTACCCAAGTCTTTTAACTGGATATAGACTTGTAGAATTTTCTTCTGATGAGATCGTCTTGAAAAAGACGAGCTATTTCTTACATGACTTACAACTTAGAAAGTCGAAATAAACATCAGGTTGTAGTCTTCGGTGGCTTGCCTGTACAAAGGCAAGTTATTTCTTACATGACAAAGATATTAAGGTTGTCGAAATAAAATCACCAAATATTCAGTTGAATAATACTCAGCCACAGAGTATGGAAAGCTAAAAAGGAAGCAGAGCCCCGAGAGCACTAAGCTCTCGAAGAGCCCTTGAAGGACTGACCTGGTTGACCTGAAAATCGCCTATTTTTATACAAGCTGAAGTAGCGATAAATAGGGATTTCCAGGTCAGGTACCAATAGGAAAAATGAAGGGCGGGGCGATGCGTCTCGAGCGCGAACTAGTCGCGTCCGAGAACTAGTCGCGGTTGAGAACAATTGAGGAGCTACACACAGAATCATTAAAAAAAGGACTAAAAATGAATTTCAGCAAATCTAAACTAATGTCAAACAAAGATGACAAACTTATGATAAACATCGAAGGGACAGAGATAGAACATGTAGATGAATATACATATTTGGGTCAAAATGTCAAGGTAAGCAAAGAAAATCAGACTACCGAAATAAGCAGACGTGTGGAAATGGGATGGGCAGCTTTCGGAAGACTCTCATACATACTTAAAAATAAAAAATATACCTCAAAGACTGCGAACCAAAGTGTTCAATTCCTGTATCCTATCTGTGCTTACATCTGGAGCCCAAACCTGGACATTCACTAAAATAAACATGGAGAAGATCAGAAAAACTCAGGGAGCTATGGAACGACAAATGCTGGGTATCTCACTTAAAGACCATAAAACCAATGAAGACATTCGTAATAGAACAAAAGTAAAAGATGCTGTTGAACAGGCAGCTAAATTGACATGGAAATGGGCTGGACATAACAAACGTCTCACGGATGGCCAATGGAATAAAGAAATAGGAAATTGGCGGCCACATGAATCCAAAGACTGCAGGGCCAATGTGAAAACGTCTTACAAACAACAGATATGAATGGCGAGAATTAGGAGAGGTCTATATTCGGCAATCCGAATAGAGAAAACGGCTTAAAAAAAACAATGTATCGTCTTTTTAGTAAATGTTTACCTAAATATAAGTATTTGCTTGTCGATCGTACGCCTTAAATTATATTTGATATACATAGAGTTTATTGTTTGCATAATTGTACATTTATAATGTTTTTGATAATATAAATTTTTTTTGCAGGTATTCCTGGGATTTACTAAACATGAAAATAGTACGTGATTTAGTTCCCTTAACAGATGCGCTAGTGCCTTTGCTCTGTGCTATTTTCTCATTGTGATACTATATTATTTTTAGCTATATAAATAAGTTTCTTGATTGGTGCACTATCGTTTAAAGAAACCAATAAAGGATGATGTGTCAACTTTTGTTTAAAATAATGTGTTTTAATAAAGTATGATAGTAAGATAATCTAATAAAGATATCTTCTGTTTACAAGCAAAACATACTAAGTATTTTTTTTTTGTAAAAATGATGTTTTTATACCAAAATCATTAACTAGCATGCCAGATCATGTAGTAAAACCTACTAAGTCAACAGATATATGTTTACTGAGTTGTTATATAAAGAGTTGTTATATATGAGATACCTGATACAGGCTTTTAAAACGTTAGAAAAAGCCGCGAAGATAATGGAACTGCAGGTTAACGTATCCAAAACAAAATACATGAAGGTCGCGAACAGCACACAAATAGCGGCACTACAAGATCTGGTGACACAAACACACACATTCGAAGGGGTCTCGGAGTTTATATATCTTGAAACACAATTAAATAACGGCAACCTAGTAAGCGTAGAAATTAAAGAGAAGAATATACCTGGCAAACAGAGCTTACTTTGGACTAAAGCAGTTCTTAACATCACACATAATTAGCAGAAAAACCAAGATACTAATATATAAAACTCCTATTAAACCTGTCATGACATACGCGTCAGAGACATGGACTATGGTAAAAAGCGACGAACAACTGTTAGGCCGCTTTAAAGACGAATACTTAGACACATATACGAAGGAGTACAAGAAAGCGTAAGTAACCAATAGATTGACGACAACATTCGATGGATACCAGTCGAAAGAACACGAACAAGCTGGTTTTAGAAAGGGATTCAGCACAAGTGACCATTTACTAAGTATGAAAATACTTATAGAACGAGCAAATGAATACCACATTCCTCTATATATGGCGTTCATAGATTTCGAAAAGGCTTTCGACAGTGTCGAACATTGGGCAGTGAAAAGTTCTTTGATTAACAGCCGAATTGACCACAGATATACGGAACTAATAACCAATATATATAAGGAAGCCAAAACAACAATTAAGTATATGAAGAAACAAAAACTTTACAAATAAGTAGAGGCGTGGGACAGGGTGATACAATATCACCTAAACTTTTCAATCAGGCTCTTGAAGATACTTTTAAAAGATTAGAATGGGAAAAAAAAGGTATAAAAATTTGTGGACAATGCTTGAACCATCTAAGGTACGCTGATGACATCGTATTGATAACCGATAAAAAAGAAGAATTATTTGAAATGATGAAAGAACTGGACGTAGAAGCTGGAAAGATAGGCCTTAATATGAATTACAGCAAGACCAAAACTATAACAAATACAGATGAAGACATCACAATGAGAATCGGACAAGATGAAATAGAACAAGTTAAGGATTATATATATCTTGGTCAAACTATAAAACTTAACAAAGAGAACCAAACAGCAGAGATCAAGAGACGAGTTAGACTGGCATGGACGGCATTTGGCAAACTAAGCTACATTCTTAAAAACAAAAGATATCCACAGCATCTTAAGACTAAACTATATAATCAATGCGTACTCCCTGTTCTTACTTATGGTTTCCAAACGTGGACATCTACAAAAGCAAACATGGACAAAATCATAAAAACCCAAAGAGCAATGGAAAGGCAAATGTTGCTCATAAGACTAATGGATAAGAAGAGAAACGAGTGGATAAGAGAGAAAACAAAAGTGAGGGATGTTAGACAAGAAGTTGCAAAATTGAAATGGAGATTTGCCGGACACAATATAAGACAAAAAGAAGACCGATGGAACAAAAAAAAAAGTTGGAGACCGTGGGAATATAAACGAAGCAGAGGAAGGTCCCAAATGAGATGGGCAGATGATATCAAGAAGCACGTGGGCTCTAGATGGATGACTGTAGCGACAGACAGAGAAGAATGGAAAAGGATTGGGGAGGCCTATGTCCAAAGATGGACCGAAGAAGGCTAATTAGATAGATAGATAAGAAAGCGGGATATGGCGCAGGCGCTACAATTTTGAGTTGTATCAACGCTATAAGCCAGTATGAACCAGGAAGAGAGGCAGGCCAAGATCTAGATTCAAAACTCAAAGTCAAAGATGTCTTGAGGAATCTAGGGGTCAAAATTGGAAAGCCAGGGCGAAAGATAGGGGGAATGGAGACTAATATTTGAACAGGCCAAGATCCACCAAGAGTTGTAGAGCCAAAGATGATGATGATGGTGATGTATGAATTTTTATTGCTGACAGAGCATATTGGCAAATGGTCATTACTGATTTTTCTTACATCTATAGGCAGTAACTAGACAACATAAGATCTTTATACAGGAACTATGGACTCTTTATCTTCGGATGACTTCGGTTCTCTTGGAATAGACGCACTAGCTTGTCTCCCGCTTTTTTGCTTACCACCTAGAGCTAGGGACCTTCCAACATACAGCTTAAATTTCAGTAAATATATTACCTTTGATCTCTAATCTCCAAACATTGCACGATCCTGACGATACTCTATCAATGAATTGGTCAATGCAAGATCAATAAAGTGACAAAAGACACGTACAGGCCATTTTTTAGTGCGGATACAGATTCTATAAAATGAAATAAATCTGTCACACAAATCCACTCCTCCCACTGAGTGGTTTTATTTAAAAATTTTTGGGCAAGGCACCAGAATGTACTTTGAATTTTTTTTATCCTATCTTCGTACGTCAGCCAATGGCAAAGAACCTGCAGATGTAGAAGCCATTGTCACAGATCTATTGTCCATCCATTTAAAAATAGATACGTTACTATCACCGCGTACCCATTCTTCATGGGACCCTCGGCCTTCTTTTAGTAAAAAATAATCTTTTTTTATTTTGCCTGTAAGTACTCGTGGAATTAGATTATTCTAAATGGTACCAGTACCAAGTAATCATTTTTCTAATAAATATTCGAGTAAATGAATGGAGGTGAAATATCTATCAAAGTAAATGTTAATATCTATCAAAAAAAAAGTAAAATACAACTCGAGTATTGTTAAAACTTTTAAATGAAATGAACCAGTAGAGTATACAGTTAAGACTGACTTTATGTTTTGTTCCAAAAGTAAATACAATTGACAGTTTACATTGTACACTTCCCTTCATATAAAACTGGTACACTTTTTTTTCCCAATGTAAACCTTTGTTCAGACGGGACACAATGGTTTGTCAGTCAATTCTTTGTTGCCATTACAGATAACAAAATTGCACAAAATCTAAATATAAAAAATAACGTTTAAAAATGTATAAAGTTTTTAGATAGATCTTATTTTTATCATTAACAACAAAAAACCATATCTAATAAATTTATATCTGTTAGCAACAGCATGATGAAGAGCTGAATTTTTTGGGTTAGATTTTATATTCGAGACATACGATAGAGTTAAGTATTTTCTTTTTAAGTGTCCAGCTTCACAGAGTAGAATGTCCACAGGACTGGTGCAATATGCTCCTAGAGCAAATCTAACGGCCCAACTCTGAAAAGTATCCAAAGCTTTGAGCAAAGTTTGATTTTCGGTGTTATACGTAGTCCAGTCCAGTTTTGATCTGATTAAAGCTCAATATAAATTTATTAGAGTTAGAAAATCTGCTCCCCAATTTTTTTTGTGATGCAGATTTCATAATGTTTAGTCCAGCTTGGCACGATAGTCTTAGCGGGTGTATATGATGACTTGTTCAACTTAATTGTGAGTCCAGTTGCATCCCTAGGCATTTTATTTCTTTTGTATATTCTATAGGAGAATTGTATAAAAATAGATTTGAAAGCTTTTGTGGATTTTGTGGATATCCCTAATATGTTTATACCACAATTCTATCCACTTGAGAGCTGCAACAATACGATTATAAGCAGATAATATGTTTTTTCTTCAAACTTCAAATAATGATGACATTACTTATCTAACTTGATCCTGTCGAAGTTTGATGTCTCCGCCGGCAACAGTTTTTTTTCCCATTTCTTTACGGCGGAGGGAAAAATGTTGTCATGGCAACAATATGAAACATGTCACAAAGCAACAATACAAATGTCATTAACAACAATTAAACATCATTTTTATTTATAGTAATATTAAAAGTACAATTAGTTGATGAGACATTTTCAAAATTGAAACCGTGCAAAAATTTTCCCGACTCTTGATACGCATTGGTAATTGTTGATGATACTGATGGTCGAGAACAACTTTCAGCAATCATTCTCGATGTTGGCAAATCATGAGGGTTTAAAATTTTTTAAGCATTATCGTTCTTATTTCTTATTGAATCCTTTATATATCCTTCGGCAACCGTGCTTGATTTCCAGCCCCCATGTCGTTTGAGGAATTCTAGATTTCCGCCTCCATCAATTAAAAGTGTTGCTGAAGTTTGTCGTAAAGAGTGACCCGTGTATGCGCTTGCATTGTTTAAATTTAAATAACTAGCTACTTTTTGGGCTACTGCG